>JAOVVA010000021.1:5360013-5373434 GCA_028565275.1 Leiocassis micropogon
CTCATAAGCCCCAAGCTTGTGAATTCACAGGTCAAAGTTCCTCTAGATAAAACCCAGGACACAGGACAAACGTAATCAGAAATGTACAATAACAACAACAAAAAAAACTTATTTTAGTAAACTGGAGTTTCTACCAGGCAAATTTTATTTGCATTTCATTTATGATCATAAATGCAGTGTATTCCTAAAAACCACACAGCATAATAATAATAATAATAATAGCTGGCTCCTCTGCGGCTGGTGCTTTTTTTAACCTTTGGAAATCACGTATACCGAACCTGATCTGTAAACCTGTGAGTCAGTAAAATTCTGACTCAAATAAATCCTGACTCAAACCTGGAGACTTTTGTGGTCAGCAGATCGAAGGAGTCAGTGAGTTCAGGAGGTCCGTTTGGAGCCGGAGCTTTCCAGTGTTTCACTATAGACTGCATAGCGAACAGGCACGGTTTTGAATGGGCTGGGTGTAAAAAAGAATTCTTCGACTTGACAAAATAACAAGGATTATTAGCACTTATTCTGTGGCTCGAGACCTTTTCGTCCAGCCTTAGCTGGCCACATGATCCGCCACGGGGGACAAAAATATGTCACGTCTACTCCTAAGAAGCCGTGTGGTCAAGCCAATGTGACATGTCAGAACTAGGTCAGGTCATGTGATGTTGAGAGCATGTACAATTACGTGCTGGGGGTGTTGGGGTCAAACTGGGATTTTTGATTTGTACAGATATGAGAGTTAAAATAAAAATTTTTTAAAAACCTTATATTTCTCTTTATAATCCCCAGCAAGGTCAGGACAGAGGATGTGGAAATAAGATCGTTTGTACAGTTCCCACGGACACACGTCTCTTCCGCAAGTAGGCGTCAAATTATCCTTCATTTTTCAAGCTTCAGGCGTTCCACATGCTGAATGTTTATGGAAACAACTGAAGCGGGTGCAGGGATTATTCACAGACACTCGACCTCCTTTAAAAAAAAAAAAAAAGTTTGAACAGTTCAAATGTTTTACTGCAGCCAACTCACTATACTGTGCTCGAAGTCTTCTATAAATGTGTCTTTTTTTTCCCTTTTTTTTTTTCATTCACCAGAAATTTCATCACCAGGTTTGACTTGGTTTAGGGGTTAAGGTTAAATTGTAGCTCCATTCGAGTAGACTCCTAGCATTCAGTCAAATCCAGTCTAAAAAACTTCATCACGAAACATGGCCGTAAACAACGACCTTTTGACCACAACACACCCATAAGATCATGTGATTAACTCACCAACAACCACGTCGAACAAAACTCATTTTTAGAAGTTGAACAACTTTTCAATCCAGTGACTAACATACTCTGAAATGTCCTGTAAAGTGCCAGCATGTGGACTTTAAGATCCTAAAACTAATGGCCAGAAAATAACAACTGGTGAAGCCTTTTAACTCGTCACTACTTTTGACTATTTTCTCTGCTTTTTAGATATGCAGTCATGTTCCGGTTTTACTGCTTGCTCAAGAGGGGGGAAAAAAAAAACCTCTTATTTCTATTTCAGTGCCTCTTTAGTTAAATGTTTATGCGAACAGGACAACGGTAATGTTTACGCTTAATATTTAAAAGCATGTACGTGCATACGTTTGTTTTATTTATTTACACTGGAAGTTGAATATCGTCATTCCTGTGTATTCTCAAATGCAAATCTGTTCCTGTCAAACACTGCTTGAGTAGTTTTTGCACCAAATGACTCCTAACTCAAGTAAATATTTGGTCAGGTATAAATAGGAAAGTTTTATATCATTCAGGGAAAAAAAACAAACAAAATAGTACATATAACATAACAGATTGTTACAGACACAAACTAACCCACTGTGCATGTAGAAAAACAAGCCAAGCCGAAAATAACCTTTAAATGATGTCAAAGTTTAAATGTTTACCACAAAAGAAAAAAATAAAAAAATAAATAAAAAGTGTTGAGGAAGGGGGTAGGAGATGTCAGTGCTACAACAATGACAACACACTACTCTAAACCCACAATGATTTCGCAACAATCCTCACCACCACCAGCGTTAGGTTATATTCAAATAACAGTAGGGTGCTTTTGCAGAGGCTTGTACGACCAGATCGGTTTCACATTCCCTTAACCTCAGAGCTCGGTCTTACTGCACATATCAGCGCAGAGCTGCTCACGTTACAGAGCAGCAGGGAGAACCAGGCCCAGACGGTTCTCCTATAACTGCTAAATCACCATGTACAAGCCAGGATGATAGGACAGTGAGCGAGCGAATGAGCGAGAGAGAGAGAGCGCGACAGGTCTGCAGGACTGCACGCTCAGCATTAACCCTGCACCCTGCTTAACCAAGCAAGATAAGCTAGGGCGATTATACAATAAATAAATTCCTGCAGCTCGAAATCAACCAGAAAACGATCTGAGCGCTTGACATGAGCAGCCGCAGGCTCGATTCAGCGTTCTTTTCTCTGTTCGCCTGCAGCTACAGCTGGTCCTGGCTCACCTCCAGAGAGATTAAAAAAAAAAAAAAAAAAAAGACTGCCAATCATTAACGCATGTTCTTCATGGGAAGCAAGCGAGAAGATGACACAGGTGCCCCAACATGCACCTGTAAACAATAGATAAGTCTCATAAATCTGCTTTTTTTTATGCAACATATGGGAGAGAGTATAAACTAGAACTAAAAAGTGACACTTTCACAAACTATAGGACACAATGCAAGCTAGCTAAATCATAAAAAAACATATAAAACTACTGTATACAGCACATCATATTTTATTTAAACTTGGATACCAATTGAAGATTGCTTCTGTTTGATAAGTCATAAGGATGTAGATTTGTTCCCCCCCTCTCGTTATCAAACCAAAACTGCTGCCTGTACAGTCATGGAATTACCCAAAGTAGTCATTCCATCTACTACTATATGGCTGCTCATAAAAATTTATTTAACCCTTATGTTTTATATCATCCAAACACGTATACAACACCTATGGTTGAGGTACGATGTCCGACGTCTGGTGATGCAGAAACAACGTAACGAAGAAGGCTTATCTCTACAGATGCTTGACATTTTGTGCTCGCCATATTTTGTGCTGAAACCTGAATCCCCGCTATAAACGTAAGCAAGCTTCAGCAAACCAGAGGTAGCGAGAGTATGCAGTCTGACGACATGCCCTGATGGAAAGCTGTCAACCAAACAGTCGAAAATGTTAAAACATGGTGGGCCAAATGCTAGGTCAGAGGTTGTGATCTAGAGAAAGACGGGTCGGTTTGGACGTCAACTCTTTTGATCCGAGCAAAGAAATCCTTTGGGCAGATTAAACTGTGCACATTAGTAAAGCAAAATGACTGTCGCTTTTTTAAAATCCATGTACAGCGGAATTTTGTACCTATTCAATTAATTCTGCAGGAGAGTTCTTAAAGCAAAAATGTTTACAATATTTTAAGTAAATTATTAAAAAAATAACCTAAATGCATATGTTCTAGCCACCAAAAATAAATAAATACATAAAAAAAAAAAATCACACACAAAAAACAAACAAACATGTATCTTTTGATTGCACACCGACGGCGATGTTGCTATAGTAGGTCGACTCTTTCGAAACAGCTTTCGCTGACTGAAAAGGAAATCGTAAAAATCGAAAACTCGCTTCACTTGACTTTCCGCTGACGCAAACCAGTTTAGGTTTTGGATTTGGTTCGTTTTCTGTATGCCGAAATTGGTTTGCTTACCGATGCAAATTTCTTGCAAAATTTTAATTATTAAGGCAAAGATACGCAAGATGGGACATTTGTATGCAGAGGTTCCGCTCTATTCAAGAAAAAAATAATAATAATTGTGGCTTTGAGAGCAGAGCCTAACTCAGTTAAAATGTACGGATTCGTTCACATTATTCACCTGATGGTAACTAAAAATAGAGAGAAACGTCTTCCCAGACTCCCTTTAATTACATATATATCATTAACATGGTTTGTCAAACAGAGGAGAAAAAAAACTTGCAAGACGTGAAACAAAATCATTTCACATTCGTGTTTCTTACTTATATCCGTGAGTGGTTAAAGAATTAACGATTAAGCGTTATCTGTTGCTTCCGTGCAACCACCTCAACTTCGTATCCTTTGATTTTTTTTTTTTTTTATATGCAAAGACCTTTTCGTGCAATTAACCCTTCATAAATTTGACTCGAATAACCTTGCTTCAGACAATCACCGTCTTTCCTACAGTATCCGAAATCCTTACATGAAGTGAGCAGCACATAAACAGTACTGAAAGAGGACACGCTTCAGGTGCTTTTTCTCTCTTTTTTTTGACTGGGTGCATGTTGAATAGTGCACTGAGTGCTGTAGGCCTGCTGTGGCTTTAACTCAAAGACTGCCTCGTAAGCACTTTGACTCTGTGTAGACTAGAGCTAAAAAAAAAAAAAAAAAAGACAGACAATGTAAGTGTTCATGAGGCCATGGAGCTCATTTCTCTCCATCTGCTCATGACAAGCCATTCTCCTCTCTCTCTCTCATATAGCTACAGAAACTTTCAGAAGGATTCAAATTAATTAGTACGTGACTGGTTAGTTTATTGCGGTCATAAGCAGACAAAACTTATCAAATGTGTGTATTATTCACAAGCATGTCATTAATTCTGTTTTTGTGTGTTCCCTACAGTACTGAGGGGCTGACAAAAATATTGGTACTAGTTTAGCTGTCAAGCTAGTTGTTTAAAATATTCGCAGCTAGTAAATTAGGATAGTCAGTTTATTAGCTAACTAGCTCGCTGATAAACCGATAACTCTACACAAAGACCAACAAACACACTAAAATGTTTGTTTGTTTAAAATAACCGAGGCTACAACTTATAACTAGCTAGAAATCACGACGGTTTGTGAATTAATCCTCTTAGCTAGTTACCTCAGGACAGTATTACCTGGCTAGCCCTGCTAGCAAAAGTGTTATCGTCATGTCGAACAAAACGAGGGCTACCTAGCAACCTAGCATTAAATGTAATATATTAATAATGAATAATATTTCTCAATACAGACTTATACTATTATTAAAATACTAGCAATACTAGTAATACGAACATCGCTTAGTGTTGTATTTCCTGTCTTTTTCTCCCTTTCTCCTTGTTAGCTAACCACTGCTTTCTTTAGCAAGCTAAACGTCAGCTTTTTTTAATTATCGTATTTATTTTTCTAAAAATAAAATAATAACAGAAAAACACCTTATATAGTTTGAAGTAATAGTTATTTAAAACCCTAAACCCTATGCAGAGCTCATGTATATTTAAACAGGAATCCAGTTTGGGGGGTTCTTACTACCTTTAGCAGTTAGCTTCCAAGCTAGCATGGATATTTGAAAATTTGCCGTTAACGGATACACGCAAAAAAAACGAATATAAATGTCTTGAAAATGTCCCATTTCTCGTTTTTCACGACATGACTAAAGGCTGATAGTGTGTCCAACACTGTCACGGCTGTAACATTAGATTAAATGCCTCAACCTATTCAAAGTCGACCAGTCGTCTAACTTAGGCTAACTAGCTGCCCAGACATGTTTAGCTGTAACAACTTGGTGTTGTGAAATACTACAAAAAAATAAACATAAAACATTACAGTATCTGATTAAAAGATAATTAAGTGATTTCCTGATCCAGGTGCCAAGTCGTGTAACATTATATAATTTTATGAGCCCTTAGCAGGGGAGCTTACAGTATTACAGATACACAACAGTGGGACAAAGTTTGTACAACTCATTGTGTGTCTCTGACAACTGTGACAAATTACAAAGAAATATATAATGATGACGATATTATAAATGTTAAAACAAATAAACCGCTTGTTTAGAAATGAACATTATTGTAAGAACTGGTTGTTTGCTAAGACTGGATGAGGATTGCATTGCAGAGCTGGCACTAGCCTACATTTAGGCTTTTTTTTAAGTTAACTTGAGTATTCTTTTTTTTAAAACAAATCCAAAAATCTAATATATATTTAACTCCACTTCTTTTAAAAAAATAAATGCCACATTATAGTGTAAAAAAGGTTGTTTTGTGTTTGTTTTTTCGACCTGAGCACTTAACACCTAACTGCGTTTTCTCCCCCTTCCTTAGGCGAGCATTAGGAGAATGCGTGGCACTGCTGTCTCTTCACCCAGCTCTGGAGGACTGAAAGAGGGGGCAGTGTCCCTGTCTCGGCTCACCCGCTCTTACCTTACAATTCTGGTAATTCTCGAGCGCGCGTATGGCGGTCTCGGTAAGCTTCACGTGCAAAACGGTGATTCTGTCGGCATTGCGGCCGCAATTCAATCCGTATCTCCCGTCCTCAGAGAGAGCGGCCATCTTTACCAGCCTGCCACCATCGTCCCTCTGACGTAGAGCCTAAATCAGCCAGCTCTCCCCTCTCTCGCTCGCTCGCGCTCTCTCTCTCTCACCGAAGGAAGGAAGGAGGAGCCCAGTCACTCCAGTTTCTCTCGTTTATTTTTATTTTTTTCAGTTTATAATATACACAAAATAAAATAAAAAAAAAAAACATTACGTGTTCCTCATGTATTTTTCGACTACACTTGTCAGACTACTCTACTGGACTTGGACAGGATCTTTACTGTGCTGTTGTATAGATAGGTACAGGAGAACATCATGTGCCAAGTCCTTTCAGGGGAAATGTAGTTAACGCATGCTCCAAAAAAGGTCACTGGAAGTCACCACGTGACGTCAGACAGACACTCACATATACAGTATATACATACACAGAACTCATATTTGCATCGACCTTCCATGGTGGTGATTGTTCACATATCAGAAGAAGGAAGACTTCCTGAAGATTAGGAGATGAATAGAACATAATAATAATAATAATAATAATAATAATACATTTAAAGGTTCTAATGCTGATTTTCCAAAAAATGTAGTATTTATATACAGTGTTTGTATTAAGTATTTGTATACAAGTTCTTAAAGCGAAATTTCGTAATGTGAACCGTGTTTTCCCCACAGGAAATAATAATGTAAATGCAGATAATCCGTTCCAGCCAAGATATTACCAATACTTCCAACACGATAATCATATTTTTGCACATAAAAACAATCAAGACATATAAATGAAGAGAATATGAAATAAACAGACATTAAACCTGACTTAACCCTTAATTTATGATTCCTCTTGGCACCGGCTGCTTTTTTAGCGATGATTTCTTTCCTAATTTCCACTGAAAGTGGCTCCCTTTTCTTCTTGCATAAAAAAACCTACAAATAAATAAATAAATTCATGAACTCGCTTGACTTTCCACTGACGAAAAACAAGTTTTAAATGGCTCCCGGACACATGCCATCTTACCCAGTGTTCTGTTCGATTTTGTTTGTTCTTATGACAAGAATTCTTCGTATGCCAAGCAAATTTCTTGCAAAATTGCAATTTTTAAGGCAAAAAAGTAGGGCCAAGATTCCACTGTTTTTCTATATTCAACTTCAATGGCTTGGCAACCTCTCCAGAGTGTGCCCCTCGTACATTGTGCCTTATATAGTGTCCTGAGAGCTGAGATCTGAAGTGCAGGTGGCATTCATAATAAAGATGATGATTTATGGTTGTTATTGAGCTAATCAGGAATCTTTCTGCCACTTCTGAACCTTTTTAGTCCAGCACTTGGAGGGGGTCAGAAGGCAGGGTTAGTCAGGATACAGCATCCCTGGAGCAGATAGGGGGTAAGGGCCTTGCTCAAGGGTTCAACAGTGGCAACTTGCCTGTGCTGGGGCTTGAACCCCTGACCTTAAGATCAATCACCCAAAGTCTTAACCCTTAACCATTTGAGCCACCCCGTCACAGTAGTCCGCCACAGTATAATGTAAATAGTAGTCATAATAGTGCCACACATTCCTGTAATGTCTGAATGAGTGTGTGATTGTATGTGTGTGCGTACCCGGTCTCATACTTAAGGTCTCCTGGGAAAGGCTAGAGGCGTTCAGTGATCCTGTACAGGATAAGTGGTATGGAGAGAATTAATAATGCTAACATATGTTAGTGCAAACATTTTATCATGAGACTATGAGTGTCTATTTACTTCTAGTTTTATAATATATTGTATATATTTTTCGTATTAAAAGAAGCATGGACATGACACAGTTTTAGTGCAGAAAAATAAGTCATGATCCTTACTTAAAAAAAAAAAAAGGTTATAAGAGTATAACTTTATATTAGTGTGACCTAATGCAAAATTACTAACTGGACCCCTGATGCATAATTTCTTTTATCTCTATTTCATGGACATACACACACAGTCACACACCCAGGACCTGGACTCTTCTATCACATATACATATCCTTCATTTCAACCGCACATGCATCATATCAGGACATTCATACACATGATGTGGGCATTTTGTGCTAAGATATTTTTTTATTACATGTGGCACAGAACTACAATTTCAATGATAAGAGACAGAGCAGGAACACAACATGTTAGCTGAGTTTCTTAACTTTATGCAAGTTAGATATGTTGCGGTAAAGCGACAAATGTTTGCCTTTCTCATTTCTCCTTTTTACACCTTTAGTTACTTATTATGACAGTTTCTATGCACTGCTTGACTTGAAAAAAAAGCAATATAAAAATGTTAAACTGTTTTTTTTTTTTATAATATCCTGTCATATGCAATTTCTCATTTAAAATCTTTGAGAAGGTTTTAAAAAAAACATCAGATTTTCACACTTGTTTTTTCTTTATTAAAATATCACAATCCACTGACTTACTTATTTTCTATACCACATATACTGGAGCCTATCCCAGGGGACTCGGGGCACTAGGCGGGGTATATACCCCTGGGTATATTACAATTCAGTTAAAGTCAAATGCAATATATACAAAGCTGTAGGCTACAATTTTACGCTTTCTAATCGGAGCTGGGTGGAGAGTACACGCTCAGTGGTGAAAAGCAGCACTCGCTCCACACCACACAAAAGACAGTGTGAACATAGGGTTATGTGTCTTCTGTGCCTTATTTGTCTTTTGTGCTTTATGACTCTTTGTTCTTTGTAATGCATTGTTTGGGAACTAATACAGTTTGGGAACTAGCTATTAGAAAAATCATCGTAGGAATATGGTTTAAGGCATTATGTCATATTTAACTTATAATGGGAAGTTAATCCTAATGGCGTGGCAATATGTCATAATATATTGTGTGTTACAGCTGTTATGACACAGATGCATCAGTCAATAGCGTAAAAGGTGGACTTTTAAAAAAAAAGATTTTTTTTTAATAAGTTTGTGTAAAATTTTCTTCTTCTTCTTCTTTTACTTCTGTATCTGGAAAGTAATATATTTGTTTATTTGCACTATTGTCATATTATTATGAGATTTTTTTTTCTCCTTAAAATGTTATGACAAATTAATGTCTTGCTTTTTATTACTTTTAAATATAGCCAGGAAGAGAGATTAAAAGAATTTAATAACATTTATTGATGAAACTGTGACCATGGAGAAGGGCAAGACAGTCAATATGGAAAAGAAAGAGAAAGAAAAAAATGTTTAAAAAAATACAGTGCGAACTTCTCCTAATAATACATTGTATGTAAATCAGGACTTGTAGTTTTGATTGTTTGAGTAAATCCTACGAAGGGGCCCATATCCACTGGAGTAGTTCAGGTTTGTTCTTTAAGTCATGTGTAAGGAAGAAACAGTATAACAAATATATATTTGCAGACCAAGTGAATTTTCTAGCCAGTATTTTCTGAACCATTTCATATACCTCATACCGAAAAAGTTTAATTTTCTTACAGTCCCAAAATAAATGCATCAGTGTTCCGTCTGTCAGGTTTTACACACTGCTTTCCAGTCGATCAAACCCACTCTCTCAACTCGTATAATTGTATAAGCTAACAACAGTTCAGAAAGTCTACTGAATTCCACTACACTCCCTTTTAAAACAAATTAAAGTTAATATCGTATCTTGTTGCTTAAAAAAGTTTCTATAACTACTGACACTATACATATGTTCTAATATCTTAAGGCAATCTCAAGTACAACCCAAATGAGGCTTATACTGCGACTGAGAGCTGTTCATCAGAGACACAGAAATGAGTTGTTTCTAGGGCGTGTGTTGCTGCTAAAAGGCAAGTTAAAAAGGTTACTGCTTAGTGGGGTAATTATAAGGTAATAGCATTTTAAAATGTTCTGGTATAAGAAAATAACCAACAGTGTAATGTGTGCTTTATAACAACATGTTGACAACATGAACATATATAAATTCCAACTTATTAATAAATGACACATTATACGTTATATGGACAAAAGTATTTGTTCAAACCTGTTAATTATTGAATTCAGGTGTTTCAGTCAGGTCTCTTATCCCCAGTGAGGGGCAACCTTAATGCTTCAGCTTACCAAGACATCTTGGACAATGCAATGCTTCCGACTTTTTGGAACACTTTGGTGAAGGCCCTTTTCTATTACAACATAACTGAGCCTCAGTGCTCAAAGCAAGTACTATAAGACATGGTTTGATTAGTTCGGTGTGAAAGAACTTGACTGGCCCGAACACAGAGCCCTGATCTCAACCCCATCGAGGACCTTTGGGATGAACTGGAACGGAGATTGCGAGGCAGGCCTTTCTGTCCAACATCAGTGCCTGGCCTCATAAATGCTCTACAGGATAAATGGGCCCAAATTCCAAATCTTTTGGACAGCCTTCCAAGAAGAGTGGAAGATGTTATAGCTGCAAAAGGGGGACTGACTCCATTTTTAATGACTGTATATGTATTTGGATACAACGTCATTGCAGGTTTAGTTAAATATTTTTATCCATAAAGCTCCGTGCCATTAAAGGTTACCTGTTAAAGTGCAATACTTAGACTTACTTAGCATAGGTTACAGATTGAGTAATTGGTAATGATAGCAATTAAATCAGCATGTTTTCCACTTTTGGTTCACTACAGAGGGAACAAATTGTTTCCTTTTTTTTTCTACAATCAAAAAGTCTACATGGAGCAGTTATTTATCGCTATCTGAAACCTATCTAGTAAACACCTTTTTATGGCACACTGCTATGACTGTAGTTACATTAAAAAAAGTTAAGAAAGTTGTTACTTGTTATATTGTCATACCCAGAATAAAAAGCCCTGCCAGTCAGTAGGTGCTTGTGCATGGCAGGCTTCCACATGACAGATGCCAAGGCTGGCCTTGAGGGCATTTTTTATACCCGCATACACACCTGCACTATCTGCACTAAACCAGTCATGGGAAATACGATCATGTTTTGGTGTGGTTCAGTGAATGGTCTCAGACTGGGTGTGGGGGAGGCTGTGTGAATCCACCAGATTAGGCCAAGCTCACAAAAACAAGCTGCCACACCCGAAATTTACTACATGTGAATACACAAAGAGCTGTAACGTGTGTGTATATGTGTGTGCGTGCATACTGGCACGTAATAGAGTAAGCAAAAAAAAAAAGGATTAAGTCCTTCAAGACGTGATTTACATTGGTGCGTGTTCAGATTTGAAGAGCACAAGAGGAGCTGTCAGGGCATGCCTCTGGAGCCTACTGTATCATAGAATTGTTCGGTTTATGGTTATTACAGTGGTGCGATATAAAGGAAAACATACCTGTTTGTATTGGCAGAACAAGTTGCATGTGGGAGCTTTAGGGTGTTGTGAAGAGGGAAGGGTTGGACAGTGCAGTGGAATTAAAGATGCAAAGAAAATGAGGTTTATAATGTGTAATTTTATTAATTATGGATAATAGCATTATGCCGATGCATCAGAAATTTTTTGGTTTTGTTTTGTATTTCAGAGTGAAGCAGAAAGCTCCAGTGCTAAACGAAAAGAACAAAATGTAGACGAGAACTATTTCTTGTCTCAACTAAATATATCCAGGAACAGAGAAATTATTCCCTTTATTGTGCTGTACTTTAAAAGTTGATAATCATGCTGGTGTACTCTTTCTGACAAACTACTTGATGCTAAGAGCTCAGGACCTCACAACGTCCTCTGAATGTCCTGAACATTCGTACAAATATTTACATATGCATTTATGACATTTGGCAGGCACCCTTATCCACAGTGACTTACGCCTATCTTATTTATGCAACTCAGGCGTTCAGGGTTATTAAGGGCCGTGCTCAAGGGCCCAGCAGTGGCCCTATTTTTCTTTTTTTTGTAGCGTTCATTAAACAGTAATATTTCTGTTTAAATATCTTATTACCTTGTTCAAATAATGCCTCTCAGCTGCTAATATGTTCAGAATCTTAAGGGACACTGGAAGGAAAATATGATGAAGACATAATAGGAGGAAATAAAAAACAAACAAAAAAAATCCTTCTTGTTGAGGTCATTGTAAAAAGAATCACCGCTTTTTCTTTGTAATGTAAATTACAAAATGATGAAAGTAATTGTTAAAATGGTTAGCAGGCCTCTGTGTAAGGTTAAGGCATAACCGCCTTCTTTGTTATGATTGGTTGGAAGAATCCAGTCTCGTCTATGATTGGTTAGAAACCTAGAGCATGAAGGCGGGACAAAGACCTAGAGCATGAAGATAGGGAAAGTGTTGTGTTTTCAGTCCAAGTTTATGATCTTTTTTCTGGCGATACAATGTTTTTTTTTCATGTCCCTTTAGGGGCTCAGTAGGAATCCCCTTTCAATGATGTAATTGTGATATTATTTAAAAACTAGCAGAGCTTGATATAAAAAAATAATCATCCAGGGTTAGATCATTGTTAAGTGATTAAGCATGAGCATCACATCCTGAGATCATCATAATTTACCTTCATCATGTTGTTGTTGGTCGCCTCGTCAGATTATTTAAACTTTATTCAGGCTTGGGACTGGCACTGAATCCAGAGGCCGGGGTTTGGGCATTAGGTGAAAATTGAACCCGGGCATTCCGCATAGCGGGCAAGAAACCTACCACTGAGCCACAGATGCTCTTAATTTACCTTTTCGATGCTTTTCAGAACCTGAAATTGCATTTTATGAAATTAAATACTTCATTTGAATTCTACATTTACAGAAATCGTCATGTGTTCTCATTGCTTATATAACCTGTAATTGTTTTTCCGTATTGAAAGCAGCCGTCTTTTCTGATGTCATCCGTCCATTAACATCACACTAGAAGAGTAATGAAGTTTTGATTAGTTCTTGCCTTTCTTTTTATATTAATACAAGATCGTTGTTACATCTGAAAGCAGAACAATAGCAGAGGAGATGATGAGATGATGCAGGCGTGTTAGAGCCTGATCGAATTTCCTCTCTCAAGCACCTCGTCTTTGTTGACACAAGTGCTCATCCTCGAGAGTCGTTAATGCATGGAGCTGTTGTGTGGTTGCACGTCACAAAGCCTGCCTGCTGGGGACATAATGAGGAACGGATGGGAGTTGCTCACTGCAGAATTGCTCAGAGTTAAGAAGAGTAAATCAAGACCAGACCAACAGTAAATAATTGCAAAGAAAACCATCCATTTGAATCCTATCCTGAATA
>JAOVVA010000021.1:5373534-5384072 GCA_028565275.1 Leiocassis micropogon
TTTTCTACTATAGTGTTCCTTCTGGTTTTGTTTATTCCTTCTCCATTATTCAGGCCGGATGTGTTGTGTAAGCATTAGCATCTAGCATCACGTCATGAGTCATGTCTAGACGTCAGCCCGTGCACACCAGACGTGTCTCACATGCGTTTCCGCACTCGCTACTGGCAAGAGAAAGACCAACCCAACGGCATTACTCCTGTTGCACATTACCTCCTCTTTTTCCTGTCTCTTCAGTTGCTACACACGATTATACAATAGGGTACGGGAACAAGAGAAGGAAATCTGGTCTATATTTCTCCGAAGTAGGCTCATGGTTATTTAAAATGTTTCATCAAACTGTCATGAAGAGTATGTGAATACAATGGGCTGCATGTAAAGATCAAAAGAAGTGTGTGATAATTCATATTACTCATAATATTGTTTGATCTTGAGCCTTGGAAATCTGTGAAATCTAAAATCAATGTGACGTGGAATAATCTATATATTTATATCTATGTTGTTTTTCCCTGAGTGACACACACACACACACACACACACACACACATACACTCACGGAGACACACAAAACACTTTGCAACTATGCAAACTCGAGGTTACGCAATGGTTGTAGATAACGAACTTAAATAAAGTGCCCTGCATACAGAAAGTGCAGCTTTGAGATTTCAGTTGAAACCAAGAGCACAGCAGTTTGTTGCAAATGAGCTTAGGATATATATATATTTATTATTCATTGTATGACATGAGGCGGCACAGTGACGTAGTGGTTAACACTGTCGCCTTGCGCCTCCTGGCTCGAGGCATGTGTTTGCATGTTCTCCTGTGCTTGGTGGGTTTTTGTCCTGGTGCTCTGGTTTCCTCCCACACTCCAAAGACATGCAGATTAGGCTAAGTGACATTCCCAAATTACACAATTGGAGTGTCTGTATGCCCTGTGATGGATTGGTACCCCATCCAATGTGTCCCCTGTTTTGTGCCTGGGATAGGCTATAGATATAATGAATGACTGAGAGTATGACATGAACATCAATTTAAATGTGCAATTTTTTTTTAGGGGGCATGATAGGTTAAAGTTGCATCAGTTTTCTCCAAATGGAAATAGAAATTCTATAATTCTATAATTAAACATGGATTGTTTTTCCCCAACGTCTTTACAAAATTCACATGAACATAGTATGAATAAGCAGCATGTGCATACTTGTAAGCTGTTGAGTCAGATAATATGGTGTGGGACAGAGACACATGTTTGATTGGCTATAAAGAAACTGTACAGAAGGAGGTGAGAGGGAAGCACCTGGGATGGAAGAATGATATGCGAGAGGTAGGAAAAAAGGTCTAAAAATAGAAAGAAAGAAAAAAAAAAACGCAAAAATTGTACCATATGGTGCCGGTGGTGAAACAAACAACATTATCTCTCTAGTGGAAATCCCATAAGCACAGACTCTATCCTGTGCAAGATGGATGACTGCCCTTCTGTAATTCACTATTTACGCAGTGCACAATGACTCACAATGACGCACAAATGCATCCCAGAACTGTATATTAGAATATCCAATGGGACGATGGATTTCAGATGATCTGGACATAAGAGAATACAGTACTGTATATGTGGAGCAGCTGTCCTAAAAAAAAGATATTAAAAAAGGACTGTAAATAACCAGGTCTGGTTAATGTTTGACCAGCAGAGTCAGTCAGCTCTGGTACCAACTCCATTAAGTCCTTATCAGACGAAAACACAAATGTTTGAGCTGTATCACTTAGCAGACACAGCTGGTGTGGCAGCTCGCTTGTTTAACCAGAGCAAACCAGGTTATTCCTGTTTCATTTAAAGGGAAACATACACAACAATCACAACTAGAGTTCATCCGAGTAACTTGTTAACACCGAAAGGATTAACAGAATGAAAGAAACTGTTGGTAAATGTTGGTTTTGGTGTTAAGACTCGTTGGAAGACTAAAGTAGTTCTGAGTGACTTCTAAAGAAATAAAGGAATCAAACGTATTAGAAATGCAACAATGTTTTTTATTTCAATTAGATGTACCCAGAAATGATTTCTGCTTTATGTACAGTTACATTTATTCACATTAAAAGACTTAAAAAGAAGACAAAATACATGCAATCGAGATTTTGTTGGCTCAATAGTTGCTCCAGGCGTTCCTGGGATTCCTTCCCTAAATCGTCCAATCACAAGCTTAGAAACTCCCATGGCGATATAACTACTAAAGTATACAAGAATGTCATTCATTTAAGAAATGTCCCCGATCCATGGAACGCATTGAAAGCGCACGTGCTGGTCGTAACCATAAAGTAAAAGGTCCTTATAGTACGTTATTAGCCCAAGGTTTCAATTCGTATTTCACAATCAGTGAGTACTTATGCGTCTACCTGTTGGTTTATAAATGAAACTCTATAACAACTTGAAATGCAATGCTACCTGCAATATTTTATGGCATTCCCAAATATTTTATAGCATTCCAGTCCCCTATGTCAGGTTTTACAATATTTCACGTCAAACATCTTGTAGACTACACTATTAGTTACAGCCAAAACATGGTGTAGATGCTAAAAAGTGCCTAACCTTCTGTAGGTGAAAAAGTGAATTTTCAAATAGGATCATATAACACCATTTTTCATAATAATTCATGCTTTTTATCTATTTTTATTAGATAACAACAAAGACTTTTGCTAAGTACAATGGTCATGCCCTTTTATATAGTGTCTGTGATTTTTTTTTTACATTTTGTTTTTATTCAAATCTTTCAATGATATTAATCGTCATTCAGATGTAACTTGTCCGATTTAGATTTCACATGAAAAGACATAAACCTGAAAAAGAGTATTATTCTGAAATGCAAAATTGTTAAGATATACCGTAGCAACTTGAATTTGACATGGTTACGGACACTACAGATTATTTTTGGGAAAAATCCTTAATTTTGCATGGAATGCTTTAATTTAAGCATCAATTTTTGCAGGTCATATGCTTTTAGGAGCTTAAACCAATTTTAGTATCAGTATTCATAAAGTGTGAGTAAATGGCCATTTTTGGGGGCACGCATAAAATCATTTCTCCAAAATAGTTCGAAGTTAGCAATTTGAAATTTTTAGGAAAGCATGATTGGTCACTTCCATGTTGCATTCTTTGGCACATGCATTTTCTGTATTATATGTATAACAACCAAAAAAACCCCCAATATAATCAGCACCAGTACTGTGTTTTGGCTGTTAACAAGTTTTTCAATAGCTACTATATTATGCAAAATGATAGCAAAATCACTGATGTCAGCGCAACAGTGAAAAGCAAGTCTTTATGTTTTCTTCTTCTCTCTAATTCTCAGTAAACATTTCTTTCTCCCTTGTAGTTACCTGTCAATCTGCATTGTCTCCCTATAGAGGGCAGCCTCTGAGTGGGCACTGCAATGACTCCAGGCGACTCCCACCAGTTGTACTCTGGGGAAAGGACACAAGTAGGTCTGTGCTTGACCAAACAGCGGTTCAGGTAACTCTCCTCTAACTCCTGCGCTTGAATCCCCTTGTCCTGGTCCTGTAGCATGAGTAGGGAGCAAGTCTGAGCCGTCAGCTTCCCCAAGATCTCCGGGCCCACTGGGCTTGTGAATTCCTGGCCAACATCTATACAGAACACATAGTCCACCTCCAGAATAATCTGCTTCTTGATGTGGGTTGCCAGCAAAGCCATGCGACGCAGTCCGAGACTGTTCCAGCCTGGCATTTCAGCCACAGGAATGACACGCAGCTTCCTGTTTGGCCCCAGGTTCACGGGAGCCTCTAGCTCTCGCTAGAGTACTACGTCAGTCAAGATGTAGTAAGTGACATAGAAATTGACCAGGAAGTACAGTTCGGCAGAAGACAGGAGGCGTTGTAAGTAATAATTAGAATTCCCGACTGCCAGAATTGCCAGGCCAGTGCGTGCATTGAGATGGGCAAACTTGTCTCTGAGTGCAACCGAGGACTCACTGTCCCCCCAGACGAGAGGGGCTCCCCAAGGTGTCATCACAGGAACCGTTTTACTATTCAGGCGCATTTCCTCCACTCCCAAGAACGGAGACATGTGCTGAATGGAAACAGCAGACATTCCCTTCTTTCTTAGAAAGTCTGAAAAACTTTTTAAAACTGATTTTATTAACTAGAAAACATTCTTGAGAATTCTTAACTTACCCCAACTTAAGACTTTCATTAATTGTAGTTAGAATGACATATTATTATGTGTTATTCATGCTTTGGTTCACATGTTAGATATTGCGTATTAATGTGTATAGATCACATGCACCACTCAATCCTCAAGGCCATAGTTCCGTATAGTATATTGGATAATATAAAATGCATGGAAACATACAGTATACCTTCTGTGAAATACTTCTTCATGCTTCTGACATTTAAGGTTATTAAGGTGATATTTTACTCCGTGATAATATGAGCCTCCGTAACTAGAGCTGCAGAAAATAGTAGTGATAATGTTTTTTTTCCAGTCTTAACAGGGTTGATACTGTTTTAATAAAATATTTGTTACTTAATCTGCACTTGTTAATGCACTTCTGGTGCAACAATCCCCCAAAGTGCAGATCAGCGAGGGCGATGTTATTAGCCCACAAAAAAAAAAGAGTTTATATTTAGCATCAATTGTGTGAAATCTCACAGATCAAGAACAGTTTGATAAAGTGTTATATTATGTTTTTGCTGCTGAATCTCACAATCAGGATCAAGTTTATGGAAAATCTAGAAGCTCCTAAACACATTACCAATTTTAGTACTATTGTAAGTTTTTCAAAGCCAGATTAAGAACAGACTTGTTTCTCAGTCTATATGACCAAACAACCCGTGTCCGTTTGTGCATTTTTGAATTTCCCATTCCAGATGTTTTGCCTTTTTGCTGCTACAATAACCTCCACTCTTCTGGGAAGGCTTTTCACTATATTTTGGAGTATAGCTGTGGATTTAGCCATGAGAGCAATAGTGGGTTCAGGGTAAGGAAGCCTTGCATGCAATACAGTCAACCTTCTAAGTCATCCCCAAAGTTTTTTTTTTTTTTTTAGTATTGTTGATGTCAGGGCTTTGTGCAGGACAGTGAAATTCCTCCTAGACAACCTAGGCAAAGCATGTCTTAATCACTTTTGCGATCAGGTGTCCATATACATTTGGTCATATAATGTTTATTGCTGTATACTCCCATGACCATCAGGAACGTATGCTCTACACCCTCAGAAATGATGTTCGTTTGCTTTCTTTAAGAGTTGAATATGAAAACATCGCTGTATGGTTTGACAATGGCTTCCATAAGTATTTATTCCCACAACTTTTCAAATTTTTTCTGCATTTTGTACTGCTTTCATTGAATTGGACTTTTCTGAGATCTGATTTACAACAGTGAATAAGGATACCTAGAGAATGAAAGCAGTTCATTGTTGGTTGCGTAAGTTTTTACCCCCCTTTGAAGATGGTATTTGTTACAAGAACTTTTAATTCGTGTCGTGACTCTTGAAGACCATGAAGCTGGGCTTGGACTCAGATGATGCAGGCAGTTTTTCTGCAGGCGTGCAATAGTTTAGGACTAAAATTCTCACAAACAGTTTTGTAACCGAGTCGAACATCTTTCCTGTTATTTTATGAACTTTCAGCCTTATAACATGCAGGTATAGCCGGAATTGACTGGGGTCATACAGAGGTCTGATATCATACAAATGAGGTTGGCTCTGGTTCTTCTCAAGGTTATTTCCTATTGTCATCACAGAGTTTTTCCTTGGCATCTTCACCCCAGACTTGCTCATCGGGGACAGACAGATAGTTCAGTCGTACTTTTTCTAGGTCATTCAATCGACAACTTGGAACAGGTTTTCCAAAGATGCTCTTCCTGATGCAACCGTCCCATTTTTTTTTTTTTATAACAGGGCTTGGAACCGGCACTGCATGCAATGGCTGCGTAGTATGGGGTGTGACAATGCACCAACTGCAGGGTTCGAACCCAGATCCTCAGATCTTCAAATCAACACCCTAGAGCCTCAGCCGCCTGTCTCCCCTTCTCGTTTACTTCCATATTTTTTGTAAAGCTGATTTGTGACAATGACTAAGACTATGAATATTATACATGGTAATGTCAGCTAATAGATTAAGTACAGTATAAGCCGCTTTAGATTTGTATTTTATGAGACTATACAACATAAAATCCTTTGCTGTTTGCGTTGTTTTATGTAAAGCACTTGATTTGCACTTTTTTTGGAATCGTTTGAATTGTTTTGAAGTAACAAATTTACAAATGTACATTATGTTACATCATGTCCAAGTAATTATAAATAGACATTTTTGGTGTGTTTGATACAGGCATGGACTCTTAATTGATTTCAGACAGGAAAAACAATCCGATGAGAAGACAAACACCCAGCATAAGCAGTGGCTTCCGATTCCCTAAGAAAAATCCTGAAAGCATATACAAATTTAATCAGCATCATGCATGCACTTCCAAACCATTCTGAAATGTATCGCATATGAAAATAAATATAGAAGTGACCATGAGATTGCAATGCAATTTCATTTCATCCATCCATATAGGAACCTCTGTAGTCCAACTAGGGACCGTGGAGGCCAATGATGACCATTGTATTTATTCTCATTTTTACATCTGTGGTAGGACCTCCGGTCAACATTCGCACACTACAAGCAATTTGGGAACGCCAATTAGCCTAATCTGCATGTCTTTGGCCTGTGTGAGGAGTACCTGGAGGAAACATGCAAACTCCATGCACACAGTAATGAGACAGGACTCGAACACGGACCCTGGAGGTGCAAGCCACCATGGGTGTCATATTAAACTTAGATTCCCATTGTTGCAAAGATTTAATCCTCATGTGTGGCAATTAAACTTGTGCATGAAACCTGTTGAACTCTTAAAACGAGTCAGCGTATCAACATCTTTGTGCGTTCTGAGATCCTGCAGAGAGCAGAAAATGAAAGGAATGCATATTTTAAGACTTCCCCTAAAGTTGTTCAGTGATCAAGCATGCATCTGTTTTTTTTTCGTTTGATAAAAATGCCTTTTCCTTGGAATGAGAGATAGCGTAAAAATACTAAAATATGATGATGATGATGATTACGTATTGAAAATTCAAAGCAGAATTATTGTAATTAGCAAAACTAGCATAAAAAACTAGCTCAACTCTGGAGAAGTAAGCAAGCCAGGAAAAACTGAGCGAGAGAGATTAAATAGCAGAGCGAAGACTTACTGACCTGAAGGCAGCCTGCAGCATGGGAACAGTGCCATCTCTCTCTCTCTCTCTCTCTCTCTCTCTCTCTCTCTCTCTCGCTTTCACTCTCTTTTTGTCACTGCTGTTGCCTTTCTACCTTCTAATCCAGTATTCTCCGTCACCCCTCTCTTATGTACCCTTGATACATTCTTAACTGTTGCGTTCTTTCCTCTGTCTTTATACGGCGGGTTTAAGGAGTCATTTCTGGCTCGAACCCACAGCAGCCAGATGTTTAAACCATCCTGGTGAACACATTTCAGACTGAAAAAGAGAAAAAAAAAAGTGCAAAAGGGGGTGGGTAGATACAGCATGCAGATGTGGTGTGGATCATAATGTACAACATAATGTGATAACCTCACTCACTCACTCACTCATTGTCATTACCGCTTAATCCTGTATTCAGGGTCGCGGGGAGCCTGGAGCCTATCCCAGGAGACTTAGGGCATGAAGCAGGGTACACCCTGGACAGGGTGCCAGTCTATCGCAGGGCACACAGACATACACACACTACGGGCAATTTAAGAACACCAGTTAACCTAATCTACATGTCTTCGGACTGTGGGAGGAAACTGGAGTACCCGGAGGAAACCCACCAAACACGGAGAGAACATGCAAACTCCATGCTCACAGAGACGAGAATCGAACCCCGACCCTGGAGGTGCAAGGCGACAGTGCTAACTACTACACCACCATGCCGCCTGTGTGATAACCTATTGGATATTAAAATTAAGCAACCTGAAGAAAGTGATGCGACAGTGAAGATAGTGTTTTCTTCTGTCTAGTTTTTACAAATCAGCATGCCAAGATTTATTTCTCGCTCATCTTCTATACCACTTATCCTTTACAGGGTCACAGGAAACCTGGAACGTATTTCATGGGACTTGGTGCACGAGGCAGTTTACACCCTGGATGGTGTGCCAGTCCATCACAGGGTACACAATCACACGCTCAATCACACTACGGGGAAATGCAAATTAGCCAACCTTGCGTGTCTTTAAACCGTGGGGGAAAACCACAGTACCCAAAGGAAACCCACCAAATATGGGGAAAACACCCAAACTGTACAACCTTGGGGATGTGTGGTCACAGTGCTACCGCTATGCCACCGTGCCACCCAATATGGCTTTTCTTATAAATATCACTAAATAACTATGCATACATCTCGCTATGATTCACTTTTTTTGTAAAATCTGGCACTTGAAAGTTGAGAAAACAGTCATATCCTTTTTTCGTTCAGGGCAATGATTTCCATATCTAATGTTGAAATCTAATGTAGGGATTTCTGCTGCTTCCTTTTACTGCTTTACCATCTTGTACTGAGTAGAGCTATTGTGTTATAGCTCCAGGGTCGTAGGTTCAATCCTAGATTTCAGTGATTCTGTATGAAGTGTCACTGCATCCTTTTCTAGAGAAACCTCATGAACTGTACACGCAATCATTCACCAAGAACACTTGCATATTACAGGAACTCGACTGGGAGTTATTGCCACATCCCACGTACAGTCCTGACCTCGCTCCAAGCCATTTCTACTGTGCATATTTGGGCCATTAAAGGAGTTCCTGGGAGCCCAACGTTTCAGATATGAGTCAAGCAGGCTGATCACGGTTCACGGCTCACTGTGAAAACTTAAAATTATAATTAGCTTACTATACTTTTAATTTTTTTTTGTTAACAATGTAGCTGCATTGTATTCTGGAGTCTATAGTTAGTTTTCTCCATTACTTTACATTTTTTTTTAAATACCCAGAAGGTGTCATTTTTTACATTTTGCATGCATAAGATAATGTCTTATTTATCTGATTTGTAATTGTAAAGGCATGCTAGGCTTTTGCGTGAAACCACCTGGGTTAATTGCATTTACACTGACATTACGTTGATTTGCAATGTATATTTGTTGCATAACACCACGGCCTCAAAAGGTGTGATTTTTTAATCTTGTGTACACAAGTTATTATCTTGCGTGTGCACGCTGCTCACCTTCTAACCACAAAGCAAATTAACTGTTCAAATAAAACAACGGAGGCCTTTGTGTTCCAAATATACATTTTAAATCAACAAAGTGTCAGTGTAAATGCAAATAGCTTGGCTGTTTTCGTGCGAAAGCCTTAGCATGCCCTTAAACTTATGCAGATAAAGAACTTGTTGATAATATCTTGTTTGCACAAGATAAACTTTTTTTGTACTTTTGCTATCCCTTATGTTCATGATTGTTTTTTCCCCTATTAAAAGGCACGCAACAGCTAACTTCTCATTCTCAAAATCAGCACCAAAATCATCACGCACATGGCAAAAGTTTTAATAAAAATCAAATTTAATGTGGCCTCGAACCTCTAGGGTGGCTCGAGGGTTCGATGTGTGCAGTTTGCATGTACTTGGTGTGTTTCCTCCTCGCACCTATCCAAAGGTATCCAAAGACAGGTTAACTGGTAATTAGGGTAACTGGTGTTTCCAAAATTTCCTGTAGTGTGTGAGTGAGTGTGTGTGTATGCCCTGTGATGCATTGGCACCCTGTTCCAGGTGAACCCTGGAATAGACTCCAGGCCTCTCTTGACCCTATACAGAATACATAATGTAGAGAATGAGAAAGTGAGAGACATATTTAATGTATTTCAGTATAAAGTTTTTTTAGGCCTAAATTCAGCTTATCCCCAGCTTACCCATATACAGCATTATCATGATTACACCACAAGATGGTGATATAACCTTTTATACAAACAAACATCAGCAGGTTTAACATGAACTCGTTTTCTGTTGCACTTTTGATACTGTGTGTGTGTTCCATGCATACCGCCTTTATCCTGTATACAGGGCCGCAGGATGACTGTGACATTCCATCGATGGCCAGACACATGCCGCCATTCACACACTATGCTCAATTTGGGAATGCCAATTAGCCTAATCTGCAGGAAACCCACCAAGGACGGGGAGGACACGCAAACTTCATGCACACAGACCCGAATTGAACACGGACACTGGAGGTGCAAGGCGAAAGTGCTGACCACTAAGCAACTGTCCCACTTCCATGCACTTCAGTGACACTTAAATGATCAGTGACATTAGAATAGTCTATAGGAGGGAGGGAATTCGGGACTGTATGTTTGTGTGTATGAATGTGTGTGTGGCAATGTTTTTCCTCATAGTGGACCCATGGGTCAGCCCACAGAGCTAAAAAAAAATAATAATAAAAAATCCTACACACAGACCACAAAGCATTCACTTGCCAGATAGCTTGACATTTTATTATGATGTAAAACCATATATTATAATATTCATACATAATTGAAACT
>JAOVVA010000021.1:5384172-5394340 GCA_028565275.1 Leiocassis micropogon
TATATATAAACACTGACTCCACTGAAAAATGAGTAAATTACAGGATGCACGTGAAGGTTTTTCATTCTTTCTCTCTCTCTCCATCTTTACATCCTTTTATCCAAACTGTATATTTTCCGGCTACAATCACAGAACCAGGCGAACTCGAACTAACCCAGGCTTTTGAAGCGGACACCTGCTGTAAACAGAAGAGTTAATGCGTTCGCTTGTGACATGAACAGACGATCCAGATAATTCACCGAGCATCATAATGAGCAAACATTACAGCGTTCAAGCTTGTTTCACATCATCAACATCAATTACAGACAATAACTTTCAGATCTTTATTACAATAAATATGTCGAATTTATTCATCTATAGATCTGAAATAATTCAGATATGACAGAAACACTAAACTACCTGCAATAAGAGTGCTTCTTATATGAGATAAGATGATGTCAAGGTACAGCAGGATGCGATAGATTAGACGTTATTTTATTCCTATTTGGTTGCATAAATTACTAAGAATCCATAGAAAAATAAATCTTTATTTCATATTAGGAGCTGTTGAATATACAAAATAAGATGATCGTCCCTTACATACATCATGATTTTTAGGATGGTCTAACAACTATTAAAAATAAGGGGCGTTCAAGTCAAACAGGACTTTTAAGGGCGCAGAATAACAGAACGTAGTTATGAGAGGACAAAACTCTCTTTATTTCTCTATATAATCCCCAGCTACACTAATGCACTTATCCCAGTGTTTCACTAGTGCTTGGGAACTACTTTAATGGCCCAGCTTGGAGCGAGATCAGGACTGTATGGGGGTTGTGGCAATAACTCCAAGTCAAGCTCCTATAATGTTTAAATGGTGTTGGTGAATGATAGTGTTTACAGATCACACAGACAGATGCATCTCTTCTAAAAGTCAAAAACCGGGCGCTCCACTCCGTGAATGTTCACGGGAACAACTACACCGGGATCCGAGCCACCCCTGGAGAAAAGGGATCTTCAGCTAAGAGTCTCATCACCCTATGGGCTCGATGTTTTCTGTTGAAGTTAATCCATTTTATGCCTTCATTCCTGTGAAATTTCATAACAAGTCCCAGTTTGACTTGAACACCCCATGTATGTTCTTAAATCTTTTGAGGATTTTCCAAACCATTTGCCCATATGGCCTTGAAAAAAAAAAACATTTAAATGATCTGCTTGTGTGAAAAAGAGGTATTATATCATAATATAATTATATATGTAATTATAATATATGATATACTATTATAAAATATATTATTATAATTATATTATTATAATAAATAATACCTGTATAAAGAATCTAACGAACCTTTTAATAATTATATGAACATCTGTGTAGGCTTTATGGTGTAAGTACTCTGATAATTTGTGGAAATAAAAGTGAGTTTTACTAACAGATGGTTGTAAGAGACTAAATAGATTTACAACACAACTTTATATTAAATCGAATACTATATCGTTAGGTTCTAAAGAAAATATTTCATTGAGTAGCGCATGCAGAAAGTGATGGCAGTGAAAGCAGCATAACGTAAGCAGCTATAGGGCAGAGAGGGCCCGGAATGAGAAGGGACATAGGCACGGGTCACGTGACAGGAAGTAAAACAGGGTGTTAGAGGAGCACCTTACATCCAGCTGTAGGGAAATGACCAAATAAATCACGTCTTGTCGGAATAACTCTGGGTGAGAGTTTGTAATAAACATATTAGGTGTAATGGCATAAATATTCACCCCTGTGGTGAGTGGCCCAACAGAAAACTGTTCACTTTATTATCGGGGATCTTGAGAAACAGTCATTAGTAGTCATGTCTCAGGATCTGCCACACTTCAATGCTAAGATGGATTCCCCACCACAATCATATGCATCTGTGAGTTCAAATATGCAGAGACGGGCAGGTAGGGTTTTTTCCCTGTATGTGTTATGCTACCATGTGATGCAGCACAATCAACAGATTGAAACGATATTAAGGTTGGCCTCACA
The DNA here is from genome assembly GCA_028565275.1 of Leiocassis micropogon. Lineage (NCBI taxonomy): Eukaryota > Metazoa > Chordata > Actinopteri > Siluriformes > Bagridae > Leiocassis > Leiocassis micropogon. The sequence continues at coordinate 5,386,166 of JAOVVA010000021.1, forward strand.
TGACTCAGAGGAAGCACATTCTAGCCCCACCATCCCCAGTTGATACTGTAGCTGCTGTGCCACAGGGGAGTGTTAGCTAGTGGGTCAGAAACTGGCAAGACGGAAAATTTGTTGCCATCAGAAGTCACATTATTAGTGCAAGAGTCACGTGATATCAATATAAATTTGCCTGTTCCTGAATAAAGTTTATTAAAGAGCTGTTGTACCTAGATGAACAGCATCATGAAGGTTGGTTATCAAAATATCTTAAACATTTATTTTAGAAATGGAGTGTATAATATGGCACACCCATGACTCTACCTTGAGGAGTCTATGTACCAAAATATCAGCTGTTCACAAGATATGCATTAAAACCTGAATTTATGGAAGAGCTGAAATTTCCATAAAAGGCATGTTGGAGTCTCTGCAAATGTGGAAAAGTTTAAACTGGTCCGATAAGACTAAAACTTTTTGGTCTTGTAGTAAGTTCTGCCTTGGCATGACACAGCTCATCATTCTGGACAACATGCCTTAGGCGAAGCATGGTGGTGGCGGCATCATGTTGAGTTTCACCTTCTAACCATATAAAATGTGGAAATGGTCAAAGGGGGTGAATATACAGTATATGCAAGGCACTGTACTGTATGTGTCATAAAATATACAATATATATATTTTTTAATTGAAGATTTGTTTTTACACAATATAAATTTTTCATACGTTTCCGGGTTGATGTGAATGCGGAAATGCACGACGAGGAATGAGAATCAGTCGTGTGCACAGGAGGGTTGATGAGACCGAGATACACAAAACGCAAAAAGGGCTTGGGAGTGTTTCCAAATGAGAATGAGTGGTGAGAAAAACTACAAACGTGTGTAAGAGTGAATGTCTCATTCTATGCCTGGCTCTCATAGCTTTATCCATATGCTTTGTCTCACTTTCTGCCATTACAATTCCTCCCGGCCTACATAACGGATCGTTCTTTTATTCTTACATCATTATGTTTATTTTGTACCCCTGTAATTACTTCTCTGCCCCTCCCCTAATCTTGCTTACCCAACCCCCATAAACCCCCGACCCCAATGCCTCACTGCTGCTCTCCTTCGAGCATGTCGAACAGAGCCTGCATCAGCCGGTCGTCTCTGTGCCGATAGGCTTGTGCTCTGTAGAAGTTGTCGCTGTAGTCGTTGTACAGGTTGCCCTCAGGAACCGTGTCCTCTTTGAGCCAGTCCATGGCTTCAAACAACTTCTGCTTAGGGATCCTGTCTCGAGGTTTGGCTCGGTTAATGGAAGCCATCGATTGAGGATACATGGCAGGGCTCTGACTGTTAAAGGCTGACTGAAGGAGACGGAGCAGAGCTACATCGGGGGAGGACGGAGACTGTGCCGAAGCAGGCTTTTCTTCTGAGTCAGAAGCAGAGTCAAGAGTGGAAGAAGCGACTTTAGCTGGTGGCTGTGGCTTCTCGGGTTTGTTGGCAGAGAGAGCGGCCTCCTATGATGAACACATAATGTAATATTTGATATTAATAAATGACAACAATGAATATCGATTAAAGAAGTTTTCACACTAGACATGATTGATTTGTACTGTGTTCAGGAAAGTTTGCACACCATCCTCACTCCCCCACTGGCCAGCGTTCACATTGTCATTGTTCGTTGTACTCTGGTACATTTGCATATTTTCACTCTCTGATACACCAGGTGGCAGTATGCATCTAACTGGTCTGCAAAATATAATTATTCATAATTCATATTATGGAAAAAAATATTCATATAATGGGAAACAATGCTCTCATGTGCCTTCCTAGTTTATTAGCGATGGCTGTGAGGATGAGGTCAGAGGTTCTACACGCACACGGAGATTTCGGAGGAGACAGACTGCATTAATGCGTTGCATTCTAAACAGCGGTCCACTTCCATGATAGCCTTCCTATCTGATTCGAGTCGTCCCCAAGTACGCTGTACCATGCTTGAGACCTCCTTTTCAAACAAACTCAGGCATGGTTCCCAAGTCTGGTTCGCTTGTATTCACACTGATTAAAATGAACGAGGAGTGAAGTGTTCTCAAAAACAGGCCCTTACTATTAAAATGCCCTTAAAGGGCGAGTTCGTAATTTTTTTTGGTTGGAATCTTATTTCTTTGTGCAGAAAGCTAATTTTACCCTCTCTATAAAAACAAAATTCTTCATGGTATAGAGGAAAGAGGCAAGACTTTCACACTAGACATGATTGATTTGGACCATCCCTAGGAACGATTCGTCCAACTCCTCACTCCCCTGCTGGCCAGTGTTCACATTATCATTTTTCTCCATTATGGGGTACACTTAGATCTGTTCACCCTCTGATACAGCAGGTGGCAGTATGCACCATTAAACACAAAGAGAATAAGAGGAAGTTAATTTTCTCACTATGCCTAATATTATTGATATTTTAGAAAAAAAATGTCAAAAGCAAAGTTCTCGCATGCCTTCCTACTTTATCAGAGATGGCTTTGTAGGACAGAGGATGAGATTGACATGTGCTATGCGCACACAGTGATTTAAGAGGAGACAGACATCACTGAAGCCGTTGCGTTCACTTCAACGTTCAGGAACGATCGGCTTCCATATCTGATTCGATCCGTGCCCGAGGACGCTGTACCCTGATCAAAATGAACCAGACTTTGGGGAGACCAGAAACGATCTTGGGGCCCTAATGTAATAAAATTCTACTGATAGAAAATAAAATAGAAATTTCAGTTTTATTCAATTCAATTCAATTCAATTTTATTTATATAGCGCTTTTAACAATGGTCATTGTCTCAAAGCAGCTTCACAAAAAATTAAAGAATTTTTTTTTTTTTTTTTTTTTTAGAAAAGAAAAGAAAAGAAAATATTTGGAAGTGTGTATGTGTGAAAAAAATATAAAATATAAAATGTATGTAAGAAATATAAAATGTATGTAAGAAATGAATCATTCCCTCTGATCCTCCAGCGCTGCTTGATTGGTCTCACCATCTGTCAGTGATCGAGAAAGACATGCATCTTGACTGTTCCTTCCTCTATATGTCCATACAGTCGAGTCATTGGCAATCGCCGACTATCTGTTTCTTAGACAATTGGGTTTTTTGCTTTATAAACAAAAATCTTTCCAAAAGTGTTTGACTGATGGTACTTAGTTAGTAACCTTGTAACCCAGTGTAAGGATCTCTCCAATGACAGAAACTTTAAAGCACTTTTCTAAGTGGCTCTGGATAAGAGCGTCTACCAAATGTCTAAATGTAAATGTGAAGTAAACGTACAGTAAATGGCATGATTAGTACAGGACTAGACACAGTGAGAAGTTACAAACTGCACCTTTAATCAATTAGTACTAAATGCGAAAAGAAATGCTAATATACAAGCAGTACTGTAAGTGTATAGTGTAGTACGCTGTAGTGTACTGTATTGCTCCTACCTCCATCATGTCCTCCACATGTTCCACTCCCCTGCGGTCGTTCTGCACAGCGTTGTAAGAAGTGTACACTCTCGGCTTTTTCATGTGCTCCGGTTTCTCAGAGGTCCCGTGAAGGATCAGCTTCCAACTAACGATCTGCCCCTCATTCTCCATCCGCCCTGACTGGAGAGAAAGTGAGATAAATGTAAAATACAGATATAGAAAACTTATATATGTTAGATTCAGGCAACTGAGCACCAGTGGAGCCCATTTCGGGGCCAGAAAACAAATAAACCGAAAAGGCTAAACAAAAGGCACTAGAATGATCAACTGCATGGCAAAATTTTTAATCTCTGTGAACATCCGTGTATCTTTCAATTTAAATCATTATTATATGTCTAGAAGCAAGTAAAATATTACTTTTCATATTACTTTCATATAATATTACAATTCAACATATACTATGTATTAACAATGTTCTATGATCATTAAAGCTCCAGATGCATTTAAACATGGGACACATTTATTACATTTATTAGCAAAAACATGTCTCCTTTAAATTTTATTGTTGTATGTATTGTTATATGTAGGATGCTTTATCCAGTGTGTTTCTAAGAAACATTGCGATCTCCCTATCTACCGTATCAGTGATCTTCAGGGTCCAGGTGCCGGTAGGGTTCTCTCCCCAAGTGTGCACAGACATGAAAGCCCAGTTTTTGAAGCCATTGGAGGAAGTGTCTCTCTCCCTCTCAGCCAACAGAACTGTAGTAGTACCTGAATGGAGAAACATGGTACAGTATATTATATTTTCAATAAAATGCAGTAGATCTGCATGGAGTCACCAGCATCTGTTCTAAGTGTGAGGTCTCACCTGATGGAGACGTGAGCGTGATGTGGAGGTCTCCTCTCCTGGTGTACTCGATGCTGGCCTCCACCTGCACATGCTCTAATGAGACAATAGCGTTTGTCTGACCAGTGCATGCTTTAGTGGGGATCTCAATGCTGATCTCTCCTGCTGCCTTCAAAGGCCTGGAACAGAGCACAAACTGTTCAACATATTATGTTTTTGTAACATTACTGAGCGCATATTGTATATACCATGATAGTAGGGATGGTAATAAATGCATTTTCTTATCTTTTAGGATTAAATTGTAAGTTATAAAACGTAACAAATCATTTAGATAAGAGTATCTGTCATATATATTAATCACAATCAGCTGAGAAAGTTGTAAGTCCTGTACCTGGGCTGGAAGGTGTCATCTCTCACAATGCATTGCTTTTTCTCAGGCACGTGCTTCCACACTTCGGGATCGGCCAGGTCTACCAGGGCTTTAGCGTTGAGCAAGCCGAATCCGAAGCGGCTGTTCACCATAAGCCCTGCGCCGTTCCTCTTCCAACCAGGGTTATTGGCTAGAGGGTCGAACTCGGATGTCCACACCACCAAGTGCTGCAGGTCCCTCCAGGTTAGATCAGGACTGGAGACATTTAAACATATACACATCTTTATAAACCTATACACTGTAAGTTTGTGTAAGGAGACATTTACTTAGCATTTATGGAAGGAGTCTCCAGTGTCAGTGCTTTGTAACAGTAATAAGTGAAGCTGTAACTTGATGTTTTCAGAATTGGGAACGTTTTCAGATATTTCATATACATACATATGTACACTATACTGACAAAAGTATTTGGCCAAATCTGCAATGACATTGTATCCATATACATATACATACTTCAATATGGAATTGGTAGCCTTATACAGCTACTGTATAATAGCACTATAATAGCACTCTCCTTGGAAGGCTGTCCACAACATTTTGGAGTGTTTCCATGGGAATTCAGGCCCATTTCTTCAGTAGAGCATTTATGAGGTCAGGCACTGATGTTGGACGAGAAGGCCTGGGTCACAATTTCTGCTCTAGTTCATCCCAAAGGTGCACAATGCACAAACTCATCAAACTCATCAAACCATGTCTTCATAGTCCTTGGTTTGTGCACTGGGCCGGAGTCATGTTGGAATAGAAATGGCCTTCCCCAAAGTGTTGCCACAAAGTTGGAAGCATTGCATTGTCCAAGATGTCTTGGTATGCTAAAGCGTTAAGATTGTGTTTCACTGGGGATAAGAGGCCTGAGTGAAAACACCTGAATTTAATAACTAACAGGTTTGGCCAAATATTTTAGTCCATATAGTGTATATATAAAATAAACTACATACATATATAAACACATTCCTACCGTTATGCTCCTTTGTCTTTTGTTTCTTACTTTATATTGTAATTTGTAAGACTTTAAACAGTAGGCTACAGGTAATATATCTACTGTGAGTGTTGTTATGACAACATGTGTACATACTTCTGTTCTAACGCCAGAGCGAATATCCCAGCTGCTAGTGGAGCGGAAGCAGATGTTCCAGTGTGTGTTTCTGTGCATTCATTGTGAAGGTCAGCGCTAGTCTGGAATAGAATGGACGCAACACAGACATACAGTATGTGCATTATTATACATCTATTATTTAGTCACAAGACAAAGCACCAACCAGGTCGATTACCAACTACAGTACAACACTACATGCTGTAATTGGTTTGCTACATTCAGGCTGTAATAAGAAACTTACCGTAACTTTGGGCTACTGGAGGTTTCTGATTATTGGGTCAATAATCAAAGGAATTGTCTTTGAAATTTGTCTAATTGATGGTGTGATTCACATTTCCATCATTTCACAGACGCCCTTATTCAGAGCGACTTACACAAGTGTATCGATAAATACAGTATATCCCGATACTGGTTCATATAGAACGCGTAATCTCAGTCTAATTAGACTACACTTAATGTGAGCTCAGGATGCTGGAGTGTATGCGTTTAAGTGACTCACAATCCTCTGGTCAGTGTAGTCTCCACTGCTGTAGGCGGTGGCGAGGGTGGATGAACATTTCTCAGCGTACCAGGGCGAGAGGCCCTGCTGTGACGCACTGCTGATGGAGATGGTGAAGATACTATCTGTATACCCGTCACAGTCACAGTTATCACCCTGACGCCCTCCGTTACCTGACGCCCAAACAAAGATGGAGCCTTTTCCACCACGGCCCTGAGGACACAGAGTCAACAAAATCTTTCCTACACCTTAAACTTTATTCATATCTAATTGATTTGTACACAGGAAATTGGTATACAGTAGGTCTTTTTCTCTCTACACATACAATCTTAATAAGATTTCTCACCTTCTGGATTCCATACTCGAAGGCTTTCTGTGCTAGACGTCCCGGCCCCTCGACTGTTTTCCCGTCATCATTCGGCCCCCAGCTGGCACTGTAGATGTCAACGTGGTTGGGGTTGAAACCTATAGAGCTTGCCTCGATGGCATCTGTCACAATGCCATCCAACATCCGGATACCTGAGGATAAATATATAAAAAAAGGTTTTTCAATTATGCTTATCAGCATTATATGTTCTTTTTTTTAAAGATATGAAATATGCGACCCATCATAACAAGTTATTTATTTAAGTCACACAGGATAGTTTAGCTCTATGGCCAATAGAATGCAGTCAAAACTTCAGTTTCGACAAAAAATCGGTTGATAAATACTCATTTATTCAGTAAAATATTTAAAACACTGTACATACATCTTCGTCTGGCATTTAAGATAATTTCTAAGTTAATGACCAATTTCTCACCTCCGACTTTTGAGTTGTACGCCACTCCAACTCCACATTTATTGTTGTCTGCTTGCATTGCTATTTCACCTGCACACCTTGTTCCATGTCTGAAAAACAAAATCAAGATAATATTTTGATATAATGTGGTACATTTCATACAATAACTCACTCACTCATTCTGTATACTCCCTATCCTGAGTCATGAGTGGCCTGGAGCCAATCCCAGGGGACTCGGGATGGACGAGGTGCCAATCCACTACAGGGCACACAAACACACACACACACTCACATGTTTATTCACACACTACGGGCAATTTGGCCGCCTGTCTTTGAACTGTGGGAGGAGTTTGTAACAACCTTAGCAGCGGCCTTATTTTTCGTCTCATCTGTTCCAACCACTCAGCATCCAGCATCAGCAGTATACTAATCACCAGCCTGATCATCTGTCATCATCTACATCTGTTTCTCACTGGTTCATGCCTTAAGTTAGATGGTTTTTACCCTTGAATGATTTATAGGTCACTGTGTGGCTTAACAAACAAATTCTCTGAAACTGTTCAGGAAGCCTGGAGAACTATTCCTTAAGGCGACATTAAAAAAACAAGAAAGTCTGACTCTTTGGAAGCAAATGTGAAAAGATGAGGAGGCTCAAGACTTTTGCACACTACAAATCTGAAATATGTGCGTTATTAAATGCATTAATGCTAGCATGATAGCATTAAGCTTTCATAAATAAACCCTCTTTTAAGAATAATTTGACTACTCATAAATGCCGCACAATACCGTCAATTATAATGAAGTACTTCGAGTCTACTGACAAAACAGCGCTCTCTAATGTTTGCTTGTGTGCGTGTGTGTTTCTTCACTCAAGACCTCTACCTACTCTAGTATGAGTCACTCAGATGTATTGTGGGAGCTGGACGCTGCTTTAGTGTAGGAGAATAATGATTGCATATTTTCACCACCTATGTCTCAACACTCAACATTTTACACTTGCAGAAAGATTATGGGCACTCATACAGAAATGACACATGCGCCAACAGGTTCGATCGTCAAGTATATACAGTGGTGTGAAAAACTATTTGCCCCTTCCTGATTTCTTATTCTTTTGCATGTTTGTCACACTTAAATGT
>JAOVVA010000021.1:5395019-5410413 GCA_028565275.1 Leiocassis micropogon
AGAAACATTTTGTGTGACAAACATGCAAAAGAATAAGAAATCAGGAAGGGGGCAAATAGTTTTTCACACCACTGTACTTTTTGAATGTAACAAATGTTTAGCATGATGATATTTTCCAGGATTCTCTCTTTCTATGTGCTATTGTGTAATAAAATTGTTTTAACCCCAGAATGCAAAAGTACTGAACGTGTAGAAGGAATGGGAATCACCAGGGATATCATGATACCTAGAAGCGATTCGATCTGAATATCAGAATTTTATAGATATCCCAATTTGACATTATTATTTATTAAATTATTATTCTATAAAAGTTATTCTATAATTCTTCGTCTTCTTGTTATTATTTGACAATTTTAAACAAAATTAACAAACATTTTACTCCTACCAAACTGGTTAGTGTGCTGCATGCCAAGGTGTGAATAGTTCAAAGCGCCAACTGTAGAATTTTAGAGGAACTGGAACATTTTACCACCTCCCAGCTAACATCTCCCAACTAATTCCATATAAATGTGAATATAAATGTAATTCAGTTACACTAGAGTGGATAAGAGACCTTTCTAAAGCAGGCACACAGCTTTAATCATGGCTGTCATTTTCCCAGCTCTGATGATGTCAAATTGCACCCAACAACAGCGATCCCTGCACTGTTGTCCTAATTCTTAAATATCAAGCGCTAATCCTACTTTAAAGCTGAAAATTATGATGGTAAATTACTCACTTGTTCTCATTGGTGGAGTCGTATCTGGGGAAAGGATCAGGATCGTTGTCATTAAAATCATAACTGGCATCGGGATCCTGGAAGAAATGAGAGAGTAACAAATTGTCCTTGAAGAACCACTAGGTAGAAATACCATGCACATGGCACTCCTCAGAGTTATTTTGGAGGATCTTATAATCACATCTTATAAACGCTTCTCATATAACGCGAACAGTTTAATATAGAGGTGTGACCCCTTAACCAGCATTGGCAGCACCATCTTTGTAGCCGTTGTGTGAATTTTGTATAATCCTTTGCCGCTTTCCTTTCGGTGGATTTTAGACGACGTTGTTGTGGCTCTGAAACAGTGGCGCTACATTATGCTCTCTAAGAATTCTTGTCTTGATTTGCAATTTTTGGCCTTGTTGCTAGTTTTTGTTTTAGCCTAGCAACCATGTGGAGCACCTTTGGAACACTTTAACATCAGACTAGCAACCATCTGAATCACCTAAAACACATTAAAAACACTTTATCAACACCTCAGCAATACCTTATCTAGAGCCTAGCAAATATCTTAAGAACAGAACAACAACCACCTAAACACCTTAACAACACCTTAGGAACAGCCTAGCAGCTTTATCAGCACCTTAGCAACAGCCTAGCTGCCAAGTGGACCACCTTAGCTATAGTCTAGCAAATGGCAGGAACACCCTAGCAACAGCCTAACAACCAGCTAAAACCTCTTAACTGTTCCTTAGCGACACCGTAGCAATACACACGGAACTCCTCAGCAACACATTAACTACAGCCTAGAAAACATGTGGTACGCCTAACAACCACCTAAACACCTGAACAACATTTTAGCAACAGCCTTGCAATCACCTAAAACACCTCAGCATCACCTTAGCTACCATCTAGGAAACACCTAGAATATCTTAGCAACCGCCTCACAATCACCTAAACATCCTATCAAAACCTTGCTAACATCTTAGCAGCAGCCTTGCAACCACAAGGAACACCTCAGCGACACCATAGCTATAGCCTAGCAAACACCCAAAACACCTTAGAAAAAGCACAACAGCCTCACCACCCCCAGGAACACCTTAACATCACCTTAGCAACACAATAGAAAAATCATATGACATACCTTAGAAAAATGTAGGAACACCACAGTAACCACCAGAAACACATTAGCAACAGCCGAGCAAGCACATGGCACTCCTCAGCGACAGCTTAGCAGATATTAGCTAAACCTTAACATCAACCTGAAATAAATTAGCAATGATTAGCATAATGACGTAGAACAGTTAAGCAAAACCTTAGCAACAGCTTAGCCACCAGATGGAAGACCTTAACAGCACCGTAGCAACAAGTTAGCTACAAAATCAGGGTGATAAAATTGTACAGTGCAAATCTCAGGACGAGGTTCGAACTGTGACTGGAAACACAGTTGGTATTGATTGTAGGACAGAACGCTTGAGTGTTCCTATCACTCAACAACGGAGACACTAAAAGCCTCCTGATTGAGTAAAGATAATTACAGACACTATAGCTCCATCTGTGCGGAAACACAGACTCGATCTCCATGTCTGCCTCCTTCAGTCTGTGTGTATGTGTGTGTGTGGCCTCTGATTGCACACATCTATTGACGATCACACACAAAAGGCCCACACTCAAGTGATAAGCGGCTCTCTTACAGCCTCACCAGTTTGTAAACACGAGACGGAATACAACGCTCCGGAATACAGCTCATGCTAGAATGCAATATTTGCATGCTGATACATATTATCTTATTTTTCAGTATATTACAATCACGTGGAAGCATTTCTGTCTCCGTACACACAGCGCTTTCATTAGACGCCTCTGCGTGCTCCGGTGACGGTCACTTCAGATAATCGTTCGCCTGGTTGGTGACGGGGGGGTCGTTGTCACCATGGAAACAGGCGAACAGTGTTGAGGTGTTGGAGCGTGAGTTTGTTGCTATGGTGATGCACTTACGTAATTGGGGTAGATGTCGGTGTGGTTCCATTCCAAGCCGTCATCCAGCACGGTAATGACAATGCCTTTACCCGTGATGCCTTTCTTCCACACGGGGATCACGTGAAGGTCCAGCTTGGGCAGCGACGACGATGTCCGCGTGTCTTGCTAGAGCGCAGGATAGAAGGAGGGAAACGGTTAAATAGGATATAAATATAGTCTTATTTGGGTTTGAGCATTTGTGCATGAGTGTGTGTGTGTCCTTCTCACTTTATGGCTGTAGTATCATGCAAACAATTCAACCATTCATGATTTACAGTTTATAATTATTGCCTTGGCAGCCTGATGAGAAAAACCTGTAAATCCGTGTCCATGTGCCAGAATTGTACCGTGGTTATGTAACCAATCGAGTAAAAAACGGTGGGCTATTTTTAATACCTAAGCCATGTTCTAGTAAAAGGTTTTTTATTTAGATGATTTGTTCTGCTTCAAAAAGTGATCTCCTGCACCCATAAACCGGAGAGAAAAATATGGTAAGTGGCTAATGGTTTATGGCTGGCGTGTTATGCTAGCTCCAGCGTTAAGAAAGGCCAGGCTGGGGAGAAGTAAATTACTCTTTGAAAATAAAAGCACTACATCACTGCATCAACACACTGAACAGTCTATTCAAAGTTTTAATGTAGTTTTCAACAAGAATAGACCTTCCATGAAATGCTTTATTTATTTCAATAAGCAATTTAACATTTATCTAAACGACTGTCATAAATTTCCCCTCTCACGTCATGGTTCTCCAGATACATTTGGGAGAGGGTTTGATCCTATCTCCAGCTCTCTCCTGTTTACCTGTTCTTTGTCGATTAACTGGGTTATTTATTCCATTCCTGTTTGCACTGCTTTTTGAGAAGTCTTAATAATAATATCATGCAATTCTGAAAGATATTTTGTTTAGAGATTCGTTTTTTTTAATTTTACGTTTCTGTGTTATTTTTCTTAAACATGCATTGTCTGAATAGTCTCATCTTGTATAGACCCTCTGTATAGACTCATCTTGCCTTTACTAATCACGTTACAGTGAGACAGCATACTAGTTTAGGTTGGTTAACTGCAAAATGGCATAAAACAATAAGATCATACACTATACATGAAAAATTCACCATATTAGAAAAAAAAAACTTTCGAAAGAACATTCACATTTAACAGTCACGTGTTGACTTTTTTGTAAGGGCTGTATTTTAGAGGTTTTTGGTTTGAATTTGGAAAAATGTTCAGAACTCTGGTTATAGTACAAACTTCTTGTCTTATCAGCACTTCCTGTATAAGGCTACTGTCTCTCCAGTCACTACTGTTCAGTTGTGAACATGTTGCAGTTCATCAGTTCATTTGTAAATGTGGCGCAAGCAAAAATGGACGCCCCCCTTGGAGAAGAGCAGCATGCAGTGATTTGTTTTTTGTGGTCCGAGGGTGTACTTGTTGCCGAAACAACTTACGGAAGTGCATAAACAGAAGCGTTTGGATATCTGTGAACAGAATTTGGGCTGATACTCTAGGGAAGGTGAAGGTTTCTTAAAGAGTATCATAACTGGTGACGAGACATGGATTCATCCCTATGAGCCTGAGAGTAAGCGGATTAAGGAATGCTATCCAAGGACGTTGTGATCCGCACTGCCGACACTCTGCAATGACTTGTTTTTTTTTTGGTGTTAAAGCATTGTCCCTATAGTCCTGATCTCACTCCATATGACTATGATCTGTCTTGTATCTTGTCCCCTGAAAGCAGCCCTACAAGGATGAAGATTCACTTCTGATGAAGAAGTGAAGACAGTGGTGCACTCGCGACTCGCAGCTCAGCCTAAAGCATTTTTTAATGAGGGAATACAAAAGCTGGATGGCAGATGGACGAAATGTATTATAAAGCAAGGAGATTATGTTGAAAAATTATGTATTTGTCTTTTCTGAAGGTTCATAAAAATTACTTCTACAGTCAGAGTGAGTAAACATTTTTAACATCTCACCCTCATACAAATAAACCTAATAATAATGAAAAGGTTTCTGTACTAATCCTAAGGTTTTGCCTTTCCAAAGATGAACTGCTCTTGTTTAAAATGAAAAGCCTAATGGATATAATCTTCCATGTTGACCTTTCAGGAGCCTATTCTCAGTCCTTGCCGTGTCACAAAGACATGCCACCTTTAGGCAGATTATTAACCGTTAGAAACAGAAAGCAAACACGGCTTCAATAAAGCAAGAAGAACGCAGTGATCAATTTGATAAAGGGAATGTGTTGTTTGAGTAAAAAGCCCAACATGGATAGTGGAAGCTCATTAGTGTCAGCTTTAATTGGTTAATGGACAGGGAATAGAGACCCTGCCATACGTTGCTGATGACTCAGAGCTAAGAGAAGGGCTGAAATAAAGAGCCTCGAGATAGAGGGTGCATTGATGTTACACAAGCGCGACCCTCTGGAATGACTCATAACTCAGATCTCTAAGCTCAGGGAGGGGGAAGGGAGCAAAGATGGTACATGTATCAGAATTTTTAGATAGGATGATCAAAGCCTTTAGATATTCACACATAATGTACTATGCAACAGTGTTTTTTATCGTAAACAGCAAAAAAAAAAAATCAATTTGTCATGAGAGAAACCATGTCAGCTACCTCCTGCAGATCTCTTCTATGATCTTTTGCTCTGAAAAACTAACACCTACCCAAACACACGTTCAGACTGGCCACACCCTCTCAATTACAGCATGCGGCATGCTGTAGAGATGGAGAGAAACGTCTTGTGAGTCATCTCTGATTGAATTATCGAGAGCCATAAGGTAATGTATTCGCCACACTCCATGACAATCTGTCTTTTCCCTCTGCCCTCCCTTCTTTCTCGGTACATCCTGTCTCCTCCCCGGTCCTCGCACGTCATCCTCGCTCTCTCTCTCTCTCTCTCTCTCTCTCTCCCCCCATCCCTCTTTCTCTATGCACCACTGCGCTACAATGTCTCGTACCGCACACACAATTGCCACGCAAACCAGGACACTTTTGCAAATTACTTTTTTAAAAAGGACTTGCCTTTTTTTGTGGTGAGATGGTAGACTTTTCACTTTGATATACACATTATAATTGAGCACATGCTTAGATGAACTGAAAACCCCACTACTCTCACAGAATCACCCACTACTCTAATTTTACTATAGTATGAGTACCATGGTGATCATGGTATGTTATATGGTGCCATGGTATTTTTCTTACAGTATCATGGTACTTATTTGCTGATATAGTACATGTACCACACTATGATACATGGTTCTACATGCATACTTTGGTACCAAGATACCATACTATAGCATCCATCTATGAATCTCTGTACTGTACATATCATAATGGTTATATTTATATAGTATGGTACTACTGGATATATGTACAATTAATAAAATACCATAGTGTATGCTAAAACTTTTAATATTAAATACTACTACTAATAATAATACTGTACTACACCATACCAGTAGTACAGTAGTACTAACATATCTAATATGCTACAGTATGTACGAAAAGACCATATTTGATACCCAATAAGTACCATGGTATTCACCCATGTACAGTGGTACATACCATAGTACTATCATGGGACCCACTAAAGGGCCATGGTATCCAATGAAGTCCTATGGTGCCTACCATGGTAATGACTGAAGTACCACAGTAATACTATGGTATGTACTATAATGTACCATGGTAACCTATAATACATACTATAAAAAATTGTTATTGGATATATTGTTGTTGATTTACTCGATAGATATTCAGTAGATATTGAGTATGAACAGATTCAAAAACATCCACCAAATCAAGCAGGAATTTATTGTATGAGGTGTTCATTTAGGCCTCTGGGAAGCAATAACTTTATGTGCCTTTTATGGTGACTCAGATGTTCCAATATCCTGTTTTACGGCTATAAAAGCAAGATAGACCCAGAGAATAATAATACCACAATACCACAATATGACACACTAATAAGAAAACTAAGGAAACTACACTAAGGAAAGTGCAAAAGAAACCATATATAATGAATACACACAACCAGATCTGCTTTTATTACTGTATGAAAAAAACCAAGTGTGTTAATGACCAGCACTGTTATATTTTCTTTTAACATTGTATCTTGAATTGATTCCCTTTCCAGCATTTCTTTTTTTCTTTTAATTTGAAGAATACAATAAAAAATATAGCTTGAGTAACAATCACGCGTTCCCGTGTCAGAAACCGCAAAGTTATTTATATCTTTACCGTTCATTGTTACAAAGAGCTGACAGTGGAGACTTCTTCCGAAAATGCTAAATGAGCATCTCCTCACAAAAAACATCACCAATAATGACGTTTTCTAAACCATTTATGTGTAACGTCCACCAAACAAGTTCCTATTTATTCTAAAAGATTTTGGAAAAAATGTGTATGAATATATTGCTTTGAGGAGGATTTTTAAAAAAATTTTTTATCACCACTGTGCTGTTATAGAGAATGAATCAACACCTTCTGACCAATCAGATTTGAGAATTCAATAGCAAAATCATGCTGTCATAAAAAGAATTCTATTAGATGGAAAAGTGGGTTAAAGCTCAAGGCTTGATTGGATGTAAGAGTAAATCTGGTAGAAATGGGACACATGCATTGTTTAAAATAACAACACAGCCTCTGGTGCTAAAACAAAATTAGTCGGTTTGGTTTAACAAGGGCTACTTGTCTCCTTAATATAAAAATGTGTGCTCTTCCTTCCTCTGCGTGCTGCTTTCCTCTGTCTCTATCTTTCTGTGCATTTTTTCCCCCAGAATATTTCCCATATTTTTCCAGATCCAAGTGGATGAGGCATCAGACTTTACAGTTATAGCTTGTAAGGTCACTTAATGGGACAGTGGTGGCCCAAACACTGGTTTTAGGGTACTAATTTTAAGGTTGGCACCGTGGCAACCTTGAGCATGGGTCTTAGCTATTAACCCTGTAAGCCATTCAATCAATTTTATATGAAGAAATGTAAAAGATAACTGCGGATTAATTATGTGTTTGTGTGCTTGCTATTAGTTTATAGTTTATAGTTCCAGGAGCCACCACAACTCCAAATCTGAGTCCAGTCCAGGCATTAATTGTCTGTTGTCAATTAGAAATGTTTGATTCTAATTGATATCTGTATGTCATGTACAGTATATACTCATAATCTTTAAAAAAGGTTTTTTTCCACATTTCTGTGAGGTATATCGCTGTTGATTTCTGCAAGATTTGGCTGCAAGTTTTGGCATTGTTTATGAGTTTGATTGCCCTGCCTGGTTTGGATGATCGACAGATCAATCAACCACAACCAATTTAGGTTTGAAAAAAAGGCTCGCGCTTACTGCTTCCGCTGTATGACTAAAGCCCTAATGCTGTACTACTGTAGCCAAGAAACAGTGTCCCAGAAGAAACACTAGTCCAGGAATCAAGGGCTTGGACAAGAATACAAGAGGTAGAAATAGAATCAGGAAGAAATAGAAATTGACTCTATTTAACAACTTACAAACACAACGATTCTGATGAACAATGGATCCTGCATGCAGGAACAATTTTGATTTTGATGGATGGACCAATTTTTGTTCTTATTGACATCCTAATTATGTCGTTAAGTTATCATTAAGATGATTCTTTTCTTTATTGATATGACCATGATCCATTTGGAAACCTCTCTTTTAAACTTTACCTCCAGCATTATTAAATGTTTATTTATGTTATACATACTAAATGGATAATTTGCCTGCTGTAAAGTGTCACTTGTTAAAAATAAGTGCAAAACTTAAAAGAAAGTTGACAGAGTTGCACACAGTAATTAGGTCTAACCAACCAAAAGAAACTCACCAAGTACCACTGCTGGTTCCACATGGGGTCATCAAAGAGTTTGTCCACAGAGCAGTCTTTACAGTCGCCCCCCATTGGAGCACGCTTACTTCGTTTCATTTCATACTGCTGCTCTGCCCAAGACACCTTCAGAGAGAGAGACAGAGAGAGAGAGATAGAGAGAGAGAGAAACAGAAAATATTGCTATATATTCACATACTGCATATACATTTATGGATGGACAGATGGATTTATGCATGGAGATAAGGAGGAATGGTTGGATGGATACATGGCTATATGGAAAAATAAATGGATAGATGGAAAGCCTCCAGACAGTTGGATGACTAGATTAAGTCAGATTAATGGATGGACAAAGGGATAGATGGTTGGACAGATGGATGGTAATATATAGTTATAAGACATGGATAGATTTTTTTTTTTTTTTAGATTTCTGAGAGATTTTACCCGGTCATCTTCTGACAGCCTTTTGGTTATGTGATCTGCACTTCTTTTGGTCCTGCTAGGATGAAAGTGATGTTTGAATAAATAATGGTTTTGTAGGGCCCCAATCTGCAAAAATAAGAGAATCATGGATTAAGTGAAAGCTGAAAGGTGGTAATTTACACTTGCTCATTAAGCATACTATCTTGTGAGTCATGAAACCATTTGTTAACCAAGGTAACCATTTTCAACCAGCTTCAGTAAGGTTAATAAAAAATCAAACATGACGAAACTAGTTATTTATAATTAATATGTTTTGTTATTTAAATAATGCTTGAATGGTTTTAAGATTACTTACATTTCTGTAATTTTGTGTAAATTACTTTACTTATGTATTACTTATAAATAAATTTACTTATGTAAATTTGTCAATTCATAGAACGTTTTGCTAATACAGTACTAAAAATCCCACAAGGAGCCTTTTTTTTCTCCAATGCGTACCCTCTTAATGAATTAAAGGCCAGTAATGAGTAATAGAGAATGTTTTTTCCACTGGATTATCCCCATCGAAAAAACATTAAAAAAAAAGTCTTAAAGATATAATTTTGCTTACATTCTAAGAAAAAAATTAAAAGGTATGTCACTAGGTGAACCTCAAGTGTACACTTTCATTACTTTTATGTATATTTTACCTAGAAATTCATCCACAGCTTTAATCAATGCTTCAATCTTAAAGCTAGATTTAAGAGTCTTAACTTGAGTCTATTTGCTGATATACTATAAGAAAATATATAGCCATATTCCCAGGTGAAATTAAATGAGAATTGAAACGTATACAGAATAGGGGGACCAGTCGAGGCACCAGGAAAAATATTTTTGGTTGTCTAGAGATCAGTGGGTGGCACACAAAGCAACCTGTGGAATCTTTTAAACTTGTGTTTCTAGCTATTTTGTCCATGGTAATCAATCATCCTAAAGTCAAGTCAGATATGCACCATCAAATACATAAATATATACAGTCTTAACCCATTTAAAGGAAATGCATCCTCACAAGAGGGGATAAACGCTTTGCACAAACCAAAAACCTCGCGTTTAAACGCAGTAACGTGAGACGTGCGTGGTTTCGCATCCTCCTACCTGTCGCACTAACTCGTACCCGAGCTCGTCGGCGATGGTCCGGGCAGCGCGTAAACCCCCCGGTACCTCCACGGCCCATTCGTTCAAGTACTGCCGCTGGGAGCGCGCGCACACAGCGCAGAGCAGAAGCGCGAGGACCGCGCGCAGCATCAGCACCGCCGACGGAGCCCGACATCTCACTTCCATCTCAGACTAAACACCAGGGATGGAGGAACGAAGGCGGACCGTCTATTCGTCTATCGGACCGATTTAAGACGCAACCGAGGAAATAACTAATTAAATAAATAAATAAATAGATGAATAAATAAGCAAGCAAATAAATAAAGGGTTAATAAATAGATTCGAATATTATATATATATATTTTTTTATGTTGCCTCTTCTTTTTTCCCCTCCTCTCTAAAGGGGAGGATGGTGCGGATGGCAGTGTAGAAGGGATAACTGAAAGCAGGCGTGGAAAAGCCACCAGTGAATGACTCGGGGAAGGGGAAGGGATGTTTACACGTCAATTTGCGAAAACGCTCTGACGTCAATTTCTACCTGGGGTAGGATGCTCGAGTCCTGAGGGAGATGGAGATGAAGGAGGAGGAGGAGGAGGCAAAGGGGAGGGGAAATTTCTTCTATAAATAACCACAACATTTTTTTTTTGAAATCTAAGTGAAGATAGACAGTCTCTGATCTCAGAGCTCGTTTGATGATATGAATAAATTCAATAATTTAATATTCTGTTTACTATTGTGTCCTGTGTTTAAAAAAAAAAATAAATGTATAGCTTGCTTTTTAGTTAGGGCAACACTGACGACAGGATGCGCGTCATTGAGTCGATTCAGCACCGCAGCTCTGAACAGCTCCAGTGAAAAGGCGAAGAGCCATTGACTAAGATTACCTCCTATCTAACCTTACTATTCCTCATCAATATTTATATTTATTATTAGTTTTTTCGTTCCGTTTTTGGGATCTGTTTGGTTACTATATAAGGCACATCATCACATGAAGGAACGTGTACTGTTTAATGAGATCAGGTAATGAAACAAGTAGTAATGAACTGCAGGATGGTTCCAAGATAGGACTGAGCACGGTCATTTAGTGGTTAGCCCTGTCACCTTGCACCTCCAGGGTCCTGGTTCGATTCGGGGTCTGGAGTTTGCATGTGCTTGGCGTGTTTCCTCTGTGTACTCCGGTTTCCTTCCACAATCCAAAGAAATGCAGGTTTCACGAATTGCTGTTTCAAAATCGCCCGTAGTATGTGAATGACAATCGGGCATCCATCAAGCTACTAACCTGACCCCTTTAGTAACTGGCACAGAAATGACAGCTACATCTCCAGGGTGGAGGGATGGACCAAACCAAGATAGAACAGGACTATAAAAATGGTTCTTAAAATCTTTAAGCCCATGAAGAAGAGTGGGGTCAGTTATATCAATATTAATCAAAATGCTGATTTTTATAATAGATTCATCACATGTATAATATTCTAAAGCTCCAGTATTTGGGACATTTTATTGCTTCATCAGTCTGTTCACTATTTATAATTTAAAAAAATATTGCAATAATTATAATTATAATTTTTGGGAAATTAGCCTATTATTAAAGGAGAGGTAGGTGACCTAGTGGTTAGCATTATGGCCTCGCACCTCCAGGGTCAGGAATTTTTTTTTATTTTTTCAGGAGTCAGGATTTTTGCCTTGGATATGTATGTGTGGAGTTTGCATGTTCTCCTCGTGCTTGGTGGATTTCCTCCAGGTACTCCAGTTTCCTCCCACAGTCCAAAGACATGCAGATTAGGCTTACTTGTGTTCCCAAATTGCCCAAAGTGTGTATGAATGTGTGACTGTGTGTGCAATGGATTGGCAGCCTATTTGGGTTGTACCTTGCCTTGTGCCCAAACTTTCCTGAGATAGGCTCCTGACCCCCAGCCATCTCTGTGGTGGATATAAATAGCATATGTCTTACATAGTGGACCAGATGAAAATGACTTAAATGTCCATTTTAATTAGGTGCACAAACATTGGTGGGATATCGATATCAATCATATGAATAACACCTGCTACCTATGGGCTTAATCTGGCATCTATAGGATTAAATATTGACTTGTAAAAGGTACTTTGCAAGTTGGGGAAAAAATGGAAGCATGTTTTTTCTTTTTGCTTTCGGAGTACATAAAACTCATTAAAAGCTGCTTTAAATACATACATTTTTTTTGGTTACAAGCCTGACTGGCTGATGGTCTAACTTAAACATTTAATTGTGAGTAACTTAGAAAGCTATTCAGCAGACAAGATTAAGTTGGCGATAAGCCTGCCACCTAACATTAGTGACAACTCTAACATTGATGATTCCTTTTTTTCAAAACAGAAATTAGTACAGCCGGTGTCATTTAACCAAGTATTATGTCTGAACAAAACCAATACCTTGGTTCAACCAGGCTGAATTGGTGTCATCCCATAAACAAGATGCCAAGTTGATGAGTTGAAATTGCAAATTACTTTACTGGTTGTACGAAGGTAATTACAGGTTACAACTTAAGTAAGTGGAACTATCAGCCTTCTTGAAAAGTCAAATAGTCATGCATCAAAACTACATTACTTTGGTTTCTTTTGTATACAAAATGTAACACATCATTAGAAATGCTTCCCAGTTGTTCGGCAGAATTAAGTTGCTGTTATAAAGTTGTTGTTGCTTAGCAGACAGGCAGCAGACCCTATGGAGCATGTGCAGAGTGCATGTCATCACTGTAGCTTGTGGCTGATTGGTTCCAACAGACCGCCCAGCCCTCGTACACTATTAAATGCACTTGGATTGTGTTGGAACCAAGGAAAAATCCTCTTGTGCTAGATTTATAGACGTGGTACAGCAGTTTCACGTCTTCCATCTGCACTTCCTGTTAGTTTTTCCACACGCTAATTGAGTGCACAGCCCACATTTACTTATTTGGAAGTGATTAAGTAGTTTCCTAAATGACTAGTATTTATTAGATATCTGATGATCTCACCCAAATGAAACATTTCCTTACCTCTTTACGACTGCACTAAAAAAACAAACAAACTGGTTGCTTTACTGGCAGAGTAAATGTTCCTATTATCTGAAAATCTTAGCCTCTGCGAAACTAAAAGAAGAAATGTAAAATAAATTTTCAGGAAATCTATACGTTATAGTGTGTATTTGAAGGGTAAATGAGTAAATATTCAGTTAATGTAAGTGAGCGAATGGTGTGATAATGCAGTGCTGTGTCTGGAGGATAATAACTGTACCTGAGCAAACAGTGCATGGAGCAGCTGCTATTTGCTTTTACCTGGCAACACATGTTTGCTTTAGAACATTTATAGCAGCTAGCTAGACTTTGTACTGGGAGGCCTTAAAGCAGATGGGCTTACAAAGAAATAAAAAATAAAGCATATATATATATATATATATATTATGTGTATTGGTATAAAATTAGCTGAGAATATCATATTTATTCTATCCCTTACTACATTGATTAATGTGTTGTGACTGTTGTCTGGTCACATGTTGTCTCATCCCCTCAGTATTATGAAAGTTTCTTTATGCTGATCAAAATGACCAGTTACTGAGTACTAGATGTACATTTTGTCACCCTGGTGAATCAGGTAACATTGCTGCCACACATCTTCAGGGTCTGAGCTCTTATCCATGTGGAGTTACACATGTTCTCTCCTTATCTGGTAGGTCCTTATCTGACTGGCCAAACTAAAGTGTGAATCAGTGTGTTTTTTCAGAGTTCTGTCACATTCAGTCTTTAGACTGAGCTGGTAAACACCTTCTAAAGTCATATTGTTATTCTGCTGGTGAAAAAGCTGACCTGAAGATCACCAAGATAACAATGCACAGATTTTGTAATAACTTGGTGTCGTAACCTGGATGGCACAGTAACCTTTCTCTGGTGAGGCTCAGTGGAGAGAACTTTCTCTGGATGGCGTTACTAATGAACCAACAGGAATGTCTTATCAATATAAGGGATATTTCTTATGGATTAGGACTAGTGCGGACAAAACCATGTAAATGTATTTATTAAAAAAAAAAAAGAAAAAAGGTTTTAAAATTTCCTTATTATAAAACTATTAAAGAAAGGATAGAGGTGCCTATAAGATAATGCAAAGGCAATATTTTTCAGATAAAACATTTCCACAGACAGAGCATGGATGTGTGCAATGTAACAATGCAAACATCATTCCTTTAAAAATGTCTTCTTGTTTAATGACAATGCAAATCCTTACAAAATCATTTTTGTGTGTGTTTCTCTACTTCATCACAGCTTTCTAATAATAATGCTTTATGCACTATTAACCACCAGCCCAAGCAAACTAAACCAACCATAAGCAACCTCTAATACCTTCTTGCTTGCTATAGATAATTTACAACAGCACCATTATATATTTAAAAAAAAAATCACCTGCTTTCAGGAAGTGTATTAATGCTTTACTGGACTGCTTGTTTTGCTGACCATCAATCATGCAGGAAACAGCGAGCTAATTACACAGATCATGCACACGAGCTCAAACAGACATCCTGACCTGACAAAGCTAGATGAGTCAGTATAGCCGACTGCTCTTTGACTACATATCAGGCATGCTAATGTATAACGACCTGTGAAATAAGGTCTCTACCATATACATCTAAAGATCTCTTTAATGAAAGTGGAAATGAGATGGCTGAGACAGCAGGGGTTACTCTATGTCACACGGACGTCATAATGACGTCCTTCCCTGTGTGTACATTACACAAAGGTGGGAAATTAATGGAAGAAATTCACTGGCGTGAACCGTGTAAGACGGAGAGCTTTATTCAGCTCTGACCTGCTGCCGGCCCTTCATCTTGTAATACAGTGATGTACGTCAATCTTGCGTCAAAAAACGGAAAGGAAAACACTATGCTCAATACCACTACCTTTTACTTTTCACATCATTAGGTCAATCACTGCTATTTGAACCTGATATGTATTTAAGATTCATGATATTCTTATTTTTTCAGTTAATAATAATTACGTTTTTAGACCAGATTTGACATACAGAGGATCTGTTACATAATGTCCTTTTCTGTCTCTGAAGCACACAACATTATTTTTTTTAGCTGTCTCAAAGAGTGTCATTTGTCAAGGTTGTGTGGTCGTCATGGAAACCTCTTTCTCCTTCTCACTTTCTCTCGCTCATTCCAACCACACAAGACTGACAAGAAATTAACGTGATAATGTGATATGTCATGCATATCTATCTATCTATCTATCTATCTATCTATCTATCTATCTATCTATCTATCTATCTATCTATCTATCTATC
>JAOVVA010000021.1:5410513-5421732 GCA_028565275.1 Leiocassis micropogon
AATATTTATCCGTTAGGTATATTTATCGTTTCTTCTTAGGAAAGTGAATTCAGTATTAAAATCTACTGCATTGATGTTGCTGATGTCTCTAATATATTCTAACCCCAATTCTTAGATCACATGCTTCTCTATATTAACTCATTCCTTCAGCACAACACTCTTCCCCATGTGTACACTCAATAGCCACAGGACCGGCCGCAGTAATCAGGATTGCTGGAGTGTTGCAGGAGACTCTACGTGCAGGGTGAGTTATGAGCAGATCTCTAAGGCCCTGCGGTCTGTGAGGCAGTAAGTTGGTGTAGCTCTGTGGCGTTTCTATAGCAAATAATGACTAAAGGCACCAATTAAGGGCCCGAACAAGCAATACAGCTGATAAGAGGGATTATGCAAAGGACATGAAGTCCATTCAATCAATGCTGTGCATGTTATCCTATTCACTAAAAACTCGATTCATTTTTCATTTTTTTATTCTTTTTACATTTTTTTTATTTTTTAAATACAAAAAGAGGATAAGTATTTAGTAATGGAAACATAACATGAAAAAATAATTCTAAGTCCATTTTTCATTTTCTTTCTTTTTTGCTTTTTAAAATATAAAAACAAAAAGAGGATAAGTATTTTTTGGTATTACATTGATATGACTATATTTTATTAATTTGCGAACCAAAAATACATCATGATAAAATAGTTTACATCCCATGCACATTATAATTATAATTCTGATTTTGTCAATTCATGGCACCATTCAATTACGTACAAAAATAATTACTGGTGTGCAAAATTATTATTTTTTTTATTAAAATAAAAAAAAGCCTAAATAATATGATATGCTAGATCTAGGCATTGTTTGGTGTAATATTTACGGACAGGTCTATTTTTGATTCTTATTAAATATATCCCACTGTACAACATTTGACAGCAAAGACACACAAAAAACATACAATCATGCTGTCTATTTCCTGGTTTTAGTATATTGTTATTGTTATGATTCTGAATATGAGGAACTTTACCCAGGCAGACATTGTTGTAACTTTTGAACTGAAAGCTGCTAACTCTGACTAAATCCCACAGCACATCTTGTGATTAACATGTGAAATCAACATGTGAAATATTCTTGAATTTAGACAAACAAATCAATGATTTCTTAAAATAGGTTTACAACAAAGAGAATAAAAGGTTATTAAACTTGTTTCTAGTCAAATGTTACCTCCATTGCAAGCAAAAAATGTCTTGTTCTATACGAAGACATATTTGCTTCTTTTAAGAAATAAATTCCTAAAAACTAGCAAAATTTTAGTAACATTTGACCAGAAACAAGCCTAATAATCTCATATTTGGTTTGTTGTAATTTTATTTTAAGAAATGAAGATAGATTTGGTTAAATTCAAGAAAATTGCTAAGATTTTTGCTGCATGTTATTTTTCTGGGTATTAATTAGGTTTATATTCAATTACAAAACTAATTATTAAAACACATTTTAAATTATACATAGATCATTGTATACCCATAATTAATACCGTTTGGTTATCTGTTATTGGTTTACCTGTGTGTGAAAAAAAATCCTTAATTAATAGATAAGGCAAAATAAACCAGATTCTAAATATAGGCGAATTAACATCAGCAAAAAAAAAAAAAAAAAGAGAGACTCGTTAAAGATTTTAAGGATCATTAGGTATATTTCATGTCAGTTAGCTGAGAAAAAAAAACAACAGCATACTCCTTTTCCCATTCCCTGTCCCCATCGGAGGATGTCTCTTTCCATCTTCTTTTGCTTTGAAAGGTCATGAATGACGCTGATGTATGTGAGGGGCTCACAGATGTCAGTAATCTGAGCAGCACAGGCAATTAACCTGCTGATAGCAGGATGGTGTAATGGCTCGATCTCCACTGATGAGTAACAGAAATACATGTGACCTTCTTTCAACAGATTATGGCCAATATCAGACATAGAGGTGTTCTGATTTGCTTTGGTGCTTTAAACATGAATCACAAGAATTACTCATTTCATATACTGGCATATACACTAATATTTCTACCTATACCTCTGCTCATTTATGCAGTTACCCAATCAGCCAATAATGTAGGTGCAGCATAATGTATAAAATAAAATAAAAAAACAGCTCAAGAGCTTCATTTAATGTTGATATTAAAAATCACATTTCAAGTTTCAATTTATTTGTCATGTACACAAAATGTCTGTGATGACTGCACATTAAATGCTTGTTATCAGGCTAATGTACTCTACAGATGTGCAGAAGGTATGAAAAAAATAGAACTTTAATCATGGCATGTATGTTGTTTCCAGATGTGCTGAATGACAGTTCAGTGGATGGAAACCTCTTACTGATAAGAGGGGTCAGAGCTGCCAGGAAGTATATAGCAACTCATATACTCCCTCTTTACATCCAGAGGGAGCAGAAAAGCACAGTTACCCATGCATGGATAGGCTCATGGATAGGCTACAGCAGCAATAGACAGTCAATTTCATCTTGTCTCACAGAAAGAACAGAAATCTAAGCACAGGGTCATTAATATTGGACAGTTATTTATTCAAATCACCAGCCCACCACAAACATCCAACCCTACCTAAGCAAGGTGTGGTGATGAACTGAGAGATAGAGCTATGCCACTGCCCCAAACAGTGGTCTTTACACAAAGTGAGGAGTATTCTGGTAAGGCCATCCATGTAAAATAGGCATGGTCTCTGGGGAAAAAGCTCTGGCATCATGACATGCTGGGTGCACTGGTGGGATGGTGACATTGTTGACCTAGGGACACCTGCAGACATCCTGCATCTACCCCAAACCAGTAGATATCTGGGCTCCAACAGCAGCAAGGCAGAAGAGGAAAAATCTTTATTCCCAATTGACTACAATGAGTGGAAAGAGCTCGCTGACTATAAGAAATAATCTCAACTTTGTTTGTCTTTGTGTAAGACAGTTGGATGTGTATGGACCTAAAATTGCATGGACATACATTTAAATTGGCACCATTGGGGCCAGATTAGGATGCTTCAGACCTTAAACAGGTCAACCTTAGTGACTGGTAGACGTATAAGTAGCATGGTCAGTCAGCAACTTCACATCATGAAAAAGGGGTGCATAGAAACCTCAAACTCCAAGAGTACCTAATATCCCAAAAAACTGACATGTGCTGTGCAAGAGGCCCATCTGAACAACAAACAGCAGTTCTCTATCAAAGGGTTTGAAACATCCTAACACCATAACAATTGAGTAGACAGACCAAAGGGTGGAGTCCTCGCTCTTGTAAGAAACAACCTCTCCTCCATTGAAATGCAAAAAATGCTGAAACAGAATGTATAAAGTTCCTTCTCCTTGACAAAAGCTCAAGAATCTCAAACCTGTATAGCCCACCTGACAAGATGTTCTAGCTCCACATTCTCAAGCCAAACGGCAAAGATTGTTTGATTGTTCGTGACTTCAACAGACACTCCCTTAACTTGTGGCTATTCTAGGCTAGATTCCAAAGGCAAAGAAGTAGAACACTGGTTCCTCCTGAACCAGCATCATGACTGCCCTACCTTCTACTACAGAGTGGTGTGTGGAAATGAACCAGCATACCAGAACCAAGAGGAAGATCAGTGAGCAAGGTGACGGAGACTCATTGTGCCCATGTTTTGGCCAAGCGTTGCAAGCATGAAAACAATGCCTCACAAACAGCTAACAAATGTGAAAATGCCAACATATCTGGGGTTCACCCTAAACACACAGATGTAGAAGCCCCACACTGTAAAGACTAAAGTTTCATTCCAGATCTGTAAGGCCAGTAATTGAGTATGTCCATAATTTTTGGAACACCACCAATATCACCAAAAAACAAAAAATGACATAACAAAACATGAGAGTCCATACATGAGAGCTATGAACACTTCAATGCCAGAGATGCAGGAATCAACTGACCATTCCTCCTGGAAATTAGGCAAAAACACAAGATGGCTCTCCAAGGAGAAAAGTTGAAGAGGCTAACTTTCCAAAAATTCAGCAGGCATCAAAACCTTTCTAAGGCAAAAGAGTCTTAGTTACCCAACTATGGACCTCCAGAGTCATCATGCCAAGCACCACAGAGAAATTTAAACCACTGTCTCAGAACTGGCAACAAAGGGAACACTATTGCCTGTCATGGAGAAGGGCCTTATTCTGGAGGTAATCCACAATCATACCCAGGTCTACCAGATCGATCTGCTTAGGATACTATCAGGAATGGATGCAATGTTTTGTTTTTGCCCCTCAAACACCACTGCCTCTCCTTTCATTCCCACAGGAGCTTGAAGAACAGAGCAGAATTTCACATCCTCTTTGGTGCCAATGAGTACAAATACGAAAAGGTCTGTCAGAACAGTGTCCTCCTTTCTGACTTCCTGTCCACCCACTAATTGCTAATGTCTGGTCCTTCTGACCTCCCATTCAGGCAGCTCTGCGACAGCCTGAGCACCCTGTTTTAAAACAGCCAGGTCATGCCCTGCCCTGGCTCTATCCAGGCCAACAAAGGCTGAATACAGGATAAGAAGAAGGAAGTCGTATATACTTTCTGCCAGCTCAAACCATTCTGGTCATTCCCCTTTGATCTCTCTAAGGTGTTTTAGCCTGCAGACCCTCTGGAGAGAGGATGTGTTTTGTTTCTTGCATCATTCTGTGTAATCACAGCGACTGTATGTAAAAGTCCCAGGAGATCACCAGTTCCTGAATTACTCCAACCAGCCCACCTGACACCAATAACAATGACAGAGTTAGAGTCACAGAGATCACACTCTTTCCTCATTCTGATGTTTAATGTGGACATTAACAGGAGCTTTGGCTTGTATTTGTATGATTTTATGAACTGCTGAATGGATAACTGCATAAATAAACAAGTCTAATAAAGTGACAAGTGTACATGTTTGTAATTAACAATGCCTCCTGTTGAATGCTTTGGTAGCAATATCTATAAGTTCTAACATAGCATACTGTAAGTGTAAATGTACAATAAATCGGAGGTGAGCTGTCAAAAGAATGCTTTGGAAACAAGTGAATGAAACGGCAAGACCTGGCTTCTTATCTGTGTTGTGAAGGACTACACGCACTAAATAAGGGCTCTAGCTGTTGACAGGCACTACTGTAGCCTCTGTTGGCTTTGTGAAGCTAAATGTTATCAGAGCCACAGACTGCCATGCACTACACCTTGCACTTGTTCAGTGCGTCCAGCAATTACCATGGCACAAAGGCTCACCGGGCCAAAAGGGCTCCTCTCTGTACTGTCTGACACTCAACCACTTTCTCCTCGACCCTTTTGTCAAATTTATTTCAGCTCTCCAAACTGCTGTGAGGATGAGTCATACAGCACCACTTTCCATCACTGCCTGATAACTGCGGAATAAAAAGTGTCAGGGTCAGATTTTAATTATAGCACATGTTTAATAAAATAGGTGCTGGCATTTGTTAGATATAACAGTCAGCAGTGTGAGATACCAAGGCAGCAGTCATTTGTTAAATGAATAAATAATTTCATCATTATTAAAAATCTTCATCTTACTTAGACAAGTAGGATTAGTTTTTAACATAGCAAAGTAATGATAATAATAATAATAATAATAATAATAATCGAAAAACATATCGAAAGGTTTTTTAATGGTGAATTCTAATCCCGAGAATGCCAGTACTGTCTGCAGCCAAGAGAGAAGACAAGGAAATTGACTGTGACTCTCTCCACTGTCAATCACTAGTAAACTAGCCAATCATGGGTGTTTATGAGCTTAAGTATGCAGAAGAGGGTAGACAGCGCTTCTTTTCGAATGTGTTAAGCTGCCCTGTGATACAGCATTATTAAAAAAAAATATACAATTTACGGTAAAATCATGTAATATTGTAAAAACCTAATAACTGCCCAAGTATACTTTCTATAATGAATATTTTGAGCTAGTCTGGATTACAGTATAATTGACCATTTTTAGAATCTTGACCAAAGAACCCAGGTAAAAAATTGTCTCTCTTTCTCTCTTTCTTTTTCTTAGGCGGCACAGCGGCTTAGTGGTTAGCACTGTGTGTCTCCAGGGTCCGGGTTTGATTCCCACCTCGGGTCTGTGCGCATGGAGTTTGCATGTTCTCCCCGTGCTTGGTGGGTTTCCCCGGGCTAGTGTGTGAATGAATGTGTGAATGCCCTGTGATGGATTGGCACCCTGTCCGGGCTGTACCCTGCCTTGTGCCCTAAGTCCCCTGGCATAGGCTCCAGGCCCCCTGCGACCCTGCATACAGGATAAAGTGGTATAGTTGACAGAGGAATCAGTTACAGTGAGTGAAAGGCTAGCTCTCAAACAAATGAGTCCTAAAACACTTCCTGGTAATGTAAAGAAATAGTACTAAAAAACAAAAGGCTGCAGTCGGTCCAATCAGAGTTGATTCGATTAATTTTTTTTCCTCTGCAGTTGAAACACACAGGCATTCAACTGGAAATGAACACCTTTCAGTATCGTACAGGTTGTTTTGGTCTAACCAAGGTGTCTCTGCTGTGTTTACACAGGCAAAAAAAAAAAGTGGCGAGGTTCAGTTAAAATAAATGAAACAACCGGTTGCATACATAAAGTGAAATCTAGGACGGGGACTTGGAAATACATGTCCATTTGGAACGTAATGGCCCTTGCCCAAGACCTTCTAATCTTTTTACAAGCGATATACTACCATCTATGGTTGTAGTTCAATGGGTCTGTCAGAAATGTTAAACTACTGCCACCTGGTGGGCTGTTGCTCTCATTGAATTTGAAGCATATGGTCATTAACATGTATTATTATTATTAGTAGTAGTATTAGTAGTAATAGTAGCAGTGGTAGTAGTGATAATAGTAGTAGTATGTTCTTAAAAATATCATATATCTTGGTCAAGTGTAGAACTGAGTAGTCTATTAATCTACCAACATACTATTTTAGAAGATTTACACTTATACCTTTTTGCAATAATTTTTTAAATTCTTGTTACAATGTATTTACTCTTATTTTTATGTAACTTATTAAGCTACAGTATCTTACTGTTTGTACTGTTTGTGAGTACACTCCTCACATTTCAGCAACCACTTATGGTTATATGTTCTCAAGAGACAATACTATATAAATAAAAATTGCATATACATTAGAGTATACAATGTGAAGCTTGCATAATAATACACATTTACTGTCATCTAACAATAACTCAACATGCAGACTTTATTGTCTAAATAACTGGCAACGAAAAAGTGTACACCCTAAGTGAACATGTCAAAACTGTGTCCAAAGTGTCAATATTGTACACCATTGTTCCTCCTTAACCCTCCTGGGCATGGAATTCACGTGTTGAACGGCGCGTGTTGTTGCTGTGCTCCTCTTCCACTCCTCCATAATGATATCACAGAGCTGCTGGATGTTAGACACACGGCGCTTGGCCACCTTCCGCTTCAGCACACGGCCCACAGGTGCTCAAGAGGGTTCAGGTCTGGAGACAAACTCGGCCACTGACAAACACATGATGAATAAATAGGACATGTGACTTTGCATGGTACAGCTGTTATCTCTTGGGATGTATTTACATTTGTTGCCAGCTATTTTGCTGAAATTAAAGGGGTGTACTAACTTTTGTCAGTGGGTGTATGTTAAGTTTAAGTTTACTTTTTTTTTTACCAGTTACATTAGCTAGCTAGTTACATTTTGTACACAAGATTTATTAATTAGCTAGCTAATTGTGTTTTGAAAGTTACTGCATTAAACTACTTATGCTAGTTACGCTTTGTAAATTAGCTTGTTAAATTAACTAGCCAGGATTTTGACACTGTTTTGATAAATTAGCTACTTTGTTACAAAACGGTTATTTAAGCCAGAGAAAAAGCTTCCAATAACACCATTTATAATGAAAAGATTATAATTTGTTTCTTTTTTTGCTAGGCCAACAAATATATCTCTAAAAATGGCAGAACTAAATAACCGCGACTGGCGGAGCTAGCTACTGACTGTTAGCAACCGACAGTAAAGAAGTCTTAAAAGGTTAAAAGAATAAACCCTGGAGGTGGTGGACTGTCCTGTGAATCTAGTAAGGTCTCATATCGTTATCAGATGGGTTTTCTTAATCAGATTGTGCAATTAACGGGTATGAGTTAAACGTCCCAGTGATATTACCGTCCATCATCAGCACTTGCTAATAAATGTGAACTAACCAGCAAAACAAATCACACTTTTTTCTGAGTAATCAGAATATTTTCCTTATCACTGATTGTTTAGAGAAGTAGCTAATCGAGCGGAATCAGCTCAAGGCGATTACATTTATTTTTTTGCTACATACATAATTTCAATTTTGCACAATTTCAACAAGTGTACACAAACTTTTCCTGAAAAGCCTAAAAAAAAAAAAAAGTAACAGGAAACCTGGTGCCAAAGGAAGCTAAAAAAAAAAAAAAATCACAGGATGTTACACTAAAATCACATTCATTCGGGCTTACTTCCTGTGTTGGTGCTATTTTCTGGGTAAAAGATGGGGTTGCGAGATTTAGTTTAGTACTGACGCGTTCGTCTTGCGAATGCATTTATTGTAAACCTGCGCAACAGTTCCTAGGAATATTTGTTCACACCCTTTGTTAAAGTCTCATACTGATAACGTCGTGCTGATAGATAGCAATCTTCCCATCCGTGCATCATTATTGAGAATGAACAGAAACATCAAACATTCTGCAGTCAGATTAAACGAATGTTGGGCTTTGTAGTGAGGAAAAACTGACATGAGTGTGTGTGACACACCTACTGAGTCATTACCAGCTTTTCGTTAGAATGTGAGCCGCATACTGTAGATAAGAAATCAGCAGAAGGACCATATGGTTTAACAGTTGTTTAACTGCAACATTGAGGGTCTGCTTTGATGATTAGAAACTAGGGGACATGAGGAATGGCTTTGTTTTTATAAAACTCTTTTTTTTCTTCTTTTTTTTTTTCTTTCTTGGGGTGAAAAATGCCCCATGACCATCTGTAGCAAATCACTAAACTCCTAATGTATTTATTATATACAGTACAGTATAAAACACATAGGACATGAACAATCCACCACACGCGAATGCATTTGCAGAAGGAAGTAAAAAGGACATGCACAAAGTGTTGCCACTGTTTACTCATTCCTTCACGTACTTTTTTCCCCCCGTCCTGTTTGCCTCTGGCATTGCGTCGGTTCAGTAAGACGCATACTTTAAGCAGGAGGAGCGATCAAGCATGCCACAAAATTCCCTAGAGAAAGCGCAGATTCGAGCAACGGAGCTTTGAAAGACTACGACGCAGAAATGCCACGAAAGAGGTCTCAAGGACAAAAGAAAAAGTCCGGCGAGGTATGTGATTGAATTGCGCAAGCGCTCAGGATCTCCAGGCATGTTCAGTAGATTGTTTTTAACTCTCTGCATCTTAGCTTTCCCAGTGAGTAATCACAGCATGCGGGACACGCAGGAACATCCACATAGCTGAAGGAACATGTCTTGGGATTCGAATATATTTTAATCATTCTGACACTGTATATAGCTGTTAATTCAGTGTAGTTAGAGTTATTTTATTACTTACTATACTTGTTTACACCTTGCGAGAAGTCAATATGGGTAGGGCTTATTCAACACTGTAGGTGTTTGCTGGTGTTAAGTCAATACTCTATGAGTCCATTCTGTGCATTCAGTAGTATCAGGACTGGGTGAATATTGTATATTAAGAGTATTGTACCGCACATAAATGAGTCACATTCATTATTCAATTCAGTTTTATTTGTAGGTATTATTGCTCTTGTTTAACAATTATCGAATCAAATCTGATTGTTCAGAAGGTATTGGTTCATTCTCTCTGCAGCGTACAGGTGTACAGTATATCAATACGCTCATATGATATGATATCATTTCTAGCCTAATCAAGGATATGAATAAGACATTTTTGTTTAATGCTTATAGAAGGAGTCTCCAGTGTCAGTGCATCATAATAGTCCAAAATAAAGCTGTTTTTTTTTTTTATCTTAGGAAAGGATATAAGATATTACAGTTTGGTTTACTGTGTTTTATGGCAATCATAAATTGTCATATTTTTTTGTCAGATTGTCTTAGGAAAGGATATAAGATATTACAGTTTAGTTTGCTGTGTTTTATGGCAATCATAAGTTGTCATTTTTTTTTGTCGGATTACTTTTAAACGTGAGAATAATAATAATAGAAGCTTATGTTCTCAAAACTATGAGAGAACAGGAAGTAACTTGTTCCACATTCAACATTGCTAAAGGAACAATTACATAAACTGAAAAATAATTACATGCTTTTGCATGTTTAAATGGAACTTTGTTATTTGATGAAACTGGAAAATATCTTATATCTGGTAACAATTACTTTGATTCATGTTTGGCCGCATCACACCACCCCAGCGTTTTTGAGTTTTAGTCCTTACATATTTTTTTGTACCAGAAATGTTTCATTTACTTCTCTTTCATTTTATGTAATTTCCTTACCTTAATTTTTTTATTTTATTAATTATCTACAAACGTGGCTTACTTCAATAAAATTCTGCTATGTATTAACTTTTCAGATAGGCACGAACTCACTTATTGGGTTTTATCTATATATAAATAAAATAAAGGGTTTCTCTGTACATTGGTCAGAACTCATTCTTTCAATGGTATCTATATGTTTCATATATATGTTATTCAACATAGCGCTTTTTCCATCGAGGTGGGTGGGGCTATACATGTCACTCAACAGAGAAAATCGATGCAATAGTTTACCGTAAACACACAGAGTAAGAGAAAGACGATATTCATCTACAAGCATGGATTACTCCAGAAAAAAAGAAAGTAGACTATGAAAACTGTGAACCTTCTATGATGTATTGACAGATAATTGTATGTTTAATTTTCCTGCAGGGAGTTTAAAACCAGTTTGTTTTATATGTTCCGAATCCGTAGGTCTAATAACAAGCAGTAATGTGAAGCGCCACTATGAGATAAAACACGGGTTGTTGGAATTAGTTCATATTTTCCCTGCTGAAATAACAACTCTGAAGTGCTATAAGTGAATTTTAACCCGCTGGAGTCGTTTTAAGACAAATCTTTTTAAAATCTTTATCCAATCTACTTTTTTTTGTGATTCACTCTCCGATTACCGAATAGGGAGTGTATTTGGCTGATGACGAAAGAAGTACAACTTAGCACAAACAAGGCCAACCTTAAAACATTTAATTTCCTTGTATTAATAGGTTAGACAG
>JAOVVA010000021.1:5431984-5458594 GCA_028565275.1 Leiocassis micropogon
TATTTGCCATCACTCTTTTCCAGGGTCAGAGCTTGGAGTTTTGCATGCTCTCTATGTTATGTCTATGTTTTCTGGTTCCAAAGAACATTCTGGAACAGCAGGTGAATTGGCTACTGTAAACTACACCTAGGTGATAAAGAGTGTGCATATGTGTGTGTGAATGGTGTAAACATTCCATCCAGAGTCTCAAGCATGACCCTGACCAGGATAGAGTAGCTACTGCAGATGAATTATTGAAAGAGTTGCAATAAATTTGCAACAATATACCAGGTTGCCACATGAGTTTGTTGAACTCTGAATACTGCTGAACACTAACATGTACCTTCTTCTGCTCCAACAACTTACAGTACACTCCTGATCTGCACAAACAGATAAACTAGTGGGACATGAAACTCTAAAGACTTTTCTGATTTGATATAAAAAAAAAGTTTGATATTATTAGTCTGTTTGCGCATTCGTGTTCCCTGGCCTCGGCTTCCGTCTAAGCGAACCTGTCAGATTTCTCAGCTCAGTGTCCCGTAGCTCATCTCCAAACACTGCACAAATACAAACACATTCCTTGGCACTGCTTGAGCACAAACAGCTCTCACCCAGTTATTTCATTCTCATGGGAACCTGTCATAAACATTATGTACAAGGTCCGTACGCCTTAACACCTCCATTACCGCAATCTTTTCATTTGAAATGATTCTGATCTAAATGGATATGTTTGCATGCTTGGAATTTGCTTTTAAAGCAAATAACCAGCTTGCGCAAGATGACCCTTTATTAGCTTGTAAAGGTTTTAAGCTGACATTGTAGCTTCTCTCAGTTACTCACTCATCGTCTATACCACTTATCCTGTATCCTGGAGATGATCCCAAAAGTGGGCACGGTCCGAGGTACATCCTGGATGGGGTGCCAATCCATCACAGGGCACACACAATCACATGCTCATTCAAACACTACGGGCAATTTGGGAACATCAATTAACCTAATCTGTTGGAGGAAATCAAAGTACCCGGAGGAAACCCATCAAGCACGGGGAGAGCATGAAACTTTCATGCACACACACACACACACACACACACACACACGCACTCCGAGGCAGGAATCGACCCCCACCCCTGGAGGGTTTTTTTTTTTTTTTTTTTTTTTTTTCAGAAAATGATGCTCAGATTATTAAAATTACACACATGTTCTATAGATGACACCTTCAGGGTTGATAGATTTTCTTTGAGAAGATAATTGCCAATATATCGCATGAATAGTCAATATAATTATCACACTAATCACTGCCACTTTAGTCGCCACGGTCATTACTCAGTAGGTTATAAATGAGAACTTAATCAAGTATGCCATATTATTTCGTATTTTACTTCATACGTGATCTAATTGGGCCGCACTGTGGCTTAGGGCTTAGCACTGTTGCCTTGCACCGCCATCGTCCAGGTTCGAGTCCCACCTCGGGGTCTGTGTGCATGGAGTTTGCATGTTCTCCCGGTGCTTTTTGGATTTTTTCCAGGTACTCCGGTTTCCTCTCGCATCCCAAAGGCATGCAGAATGTCCGTAGAGTCTAAACGAGCATGTGAGGATGTTTATGTGCTGCGATGGATTGGCACCCTATCCTTGGGCTACCCCACCTCATGCCCGAAGTCTCCTGGGATAGGCTCCGGGCCCCCGCTACCCTGATGATCTATTAAAGATGTATGTTGTTCAAGAATTCTTCCCCAGAGCAGTTCAAAGAAGTGGTATATTCATGTTCATGATGAGTGTACGGTATGTAAACCTCTGCCTGCAACTGTATATCTTATCCACTCCTGTTTCGTCACATTGGGTATTTCAGTATTGAGTAACTGTAGGTGCTATTTGTGACCCGTTACAGGGCCTGGAAATATATCCACGTGTGTGCTTATGTTTGTGTGCACACAGAACGATTAACCATTTCATTGTGCATCAAATTAATATGTGGCCTCTGCAAATATGTGGCTTCATAATACTGAGCCACCGCTGGCAGCTGGACAGAGATGAGAACGAACAACAGGTCCCTAGTGCTAAATATAACCAGGTGCCATATCTTTGTTTTAATAGTGTACAGGAAGTTTGTGTGTAAACAATTAGGTGTTATGCAACATACATATTACATGTGTTATACTAATAAATATGCGTTTAATGTCGATGTCAATCGAGTTTGCATGTACATCTCTATTCAGACTTAGGTTCAAAAATAAAGACTTAATGACTGTTAGAGCTTTTGTTTATTTTTGGGGTGGTGCCACTTCCCTCAGTGTCTAACCGCATGATGCATCATAACTCAGAGTGGACAACTTTAAATTTGGGCTGATAGTTGAACAGTTTTTTGACAAAAAAATATGTGAAAACTACATCATGATATGATACATATAATATGATGGAGTTTATGGCAGTATAAGCATGAAATTTTAACCTGGATAGATTAAATTGACTAACATTATGTAAAACTGATTTGGGTACGATTGTTCCCCCCTCTGCAGCCCCACTGGCTAGTATACTTGTGCATTTACCCTCTACAATACAGTAGGTGGCGGTACGCATTTATTTGGTTTGCAAGACGGCCATAAAAGTGAAAAAGAGTACAAGGAAGTCACATGATGCCGTGTTCTAAATAGCTTTTCACTTCTATGTTCAGGTTTGGTTGGCCTCCATATTTAATTTGAACTGTGGCCAAGTACCTTGACCCATGCTCAAGTACGCTGTACCATTCTCAAGTACCCTGAACCATGCTCAAATTCACTGTATCATGATCATGCTTTTCAACTGGACTCAATCCTGGTGCGCTGGTCTGTGCTCGGGCACAATACATTTCGTAAATGTACCAGACTTTGGGGTCAGATATTCTCATTTCTGGGTCCAAGACCATAATGTGAAAGCACCCCACTGTGTGCTTGGGCATGGACCAAATCCAAATATGAAAGCCTACCTAAACATGGATGTGGGAGGATACTTACTGTATGGTGGATGCAATGTTACCGAAGTCTGTCACCTCCGACATCTCATTGTGTGATCGCCAGTTTCATCCTCTGCAATGCCAAGTAGGAAGGCATACAGTATGTTGACATTTTCTCCGAGATAGCAATACAGTAAGTCCCCAACACATGAACGAGTTCTGTTCTGTGCGTTTGTCCGCAAGCCCAATTTGTTCATAAGTCCAACAATCGTTGTGTGGGTACTACCATACTTACACCAGAGGTGGAAAGAGCAATTGTTGCCTTTCTTGTGCTTGAAATCAAAGTGATGCATGCTGCACACATGTGACAACATATGCCGGACATGTGATCTAACTTGTGTAATTGATCATGCGCTAAAGCATGTTCATATCTTCGAAAGTTTGTACTGTATGTAGGGGACTTAGTGTACATTTAGGCAGAGCATGCAGGTTGACTTCATCATCCATTTCTTCATTTTGTGTTGATCGGTACGTAAGTGTACTCGGGTACAAAACAATCTTTTTTAAAGATGTTAAAGCTGGGAAGTGCAGGAGAGGAAAGGGAGGAACAATTGTACAAAACAATAAAGTATAAAACAATCACGCCTTGTGCCACACCTTTTCACTTTTATGCCACACACACACACCCTTACACAAAGCTGGTAAAGCCTGATGTACATGCCATGCTTTTGTTTAATTAGCCGGTCCCCACTTTTCGGTTCACACTCGTGGTGACATACTGTACACACATGCTTTTTAAGTGTGAGTTCAGAAATCTCTACGTAGTTCTATATTTCTTACCTCATCACTGATTCAGTGTTGCATCATTCCATTTCTGTAGAGACATGTTCAGTTTTTTACTAAAACGTGCCAGTGGGTGTATTGGTGGTGACTCGGTGTTGCTCCTAGGTGTGATGGTGGACGCCTTAATGTTGCTGAACTGTCCTCTTTAGTCGGATGGCATT
This sequence comes from Leiocassis micropogon, assembly GCA_028565275.1. NCBI lineage: Eukaryota > Metazoa > Chordata > Actinopteri > Siluriformes > Bagridae > Leiocassis > Leiocassis micropogon. Next base: position 5,435,894 of record JAOVVA010000021.1, read on the forward strand.
ATTGGGGATGCAGGAAGCTGTTAAGCCAAGTAAAAATACTGTAGACCAAGATGTTGCGCAAAGTAATTAAAGGTCATTTAAGGTCATGGCAGAAAGATCATCATATTCAGAAATATAGACGTTTTAGTGGATAGTGGATTTTTTCACTGTGTAGTAGTATTACTCTTATTTTGTATTGATTTCATGACTCTTTTTGTGTTTTGTCTTGTTTTTCTTATGCATTTCTTTATGCATTACTGTGCGAAGTATGTAATAACACTAACAGTCTCAGCAGGCCTCCTAAGAGAGGGGCGTTACTGGTTCCAAAGGGGGAAAAAATAACAAGCAGATACAACATGCCTTATCGCAGTGTCATTTCATGTTCATCCAAATTCTTTGTTTAACACAGTTGCAGAGTTCTTGTGATTATATGACCATAACTGGGAAAAAAAAATAAATAAAATTCTAGATACTTAAATCTTATTTGTTCTTGGATTCTGAGCTATCGTCCATCAGACACGGTCCAGCAAGCATTAACTCTAAGCTTCTATTCCTGTTAAAGTCTTCGTTCCACTTCCGATTGGTTGAAACTCTTTAAATAAATGGAGGCCACAAAAATTGCTTTCCAAAAGATAAGAGTTGCCAAGGGTTGCCAGTAACCATTTACGTGCTTCAAAGCCGGCAGCACGGTGGCTTAGTGGTTAGCGCTGTTGTCTTGCACCTCCAGGGATCGGGTTCGATTCCCGTCTCTGTGTGTGTGGAGATTGCATGCACTTTCCTCTGGGTACTCCAGTTTCCTCATGCAGATAAGTTCTCAAATTGCCTGTAGTATGTGGGTGAGTGTGTGTATGTGTGTGTGCCCTGCAGTGGATTGGCACCCTGTCCAGGGTGTTCCCCCTTCTAGTGCCCTAAGTTTTTTGAGATAGGCTCCATGCCCCCCACAACCCTAAATACTGGATAAAGTGGTATAGATGATGAGTGAGTGAGTGGTCCAAAACCCTACTGGAACATGATCTATAATCGCCAACCCATTAAAGATGCCACTTCTTACCTTACAGAAGTGAAAGGACAATTAAGGCACTATAAGCAAATAGTGTTATCTCTTATTACATAAAACTTAACGGTGGTGCTGGTGTCTTCCATGTTGGGGTTAAATTGCACGCTGTGGTGTAAGTCTGTGGCATTTGATCGCATTCCTGTTTGTTCACATAACAAGCACAGGTATGCAGCTAGGATGTTGTCCATTATTATTATTCTGTATCTGTTGATTGTTTAAGATTGTACTGTATCTAGATGTGTGTGTGTCAACAGAGTCTTGTAGATTGGGGCTACAGAAATAATGCCTGCAACAAGAAGCATGTGGTTTGATGTAGGAGCTCTAGATAGAGGAATAGATATACTTTTTATTATAACTTCATTTATGTTTTAATATTACAAACTTCTGGATACTGCTTTCTCCAGGTCAGGATTATCAGGATCCTAAGCTTGTCCCAGAATAATAATAATAATAATAATAATAATAATTATTATTATTATTATAACAACAATTATTATTATTATTATTATTATTATTAATTTTTACCAACATTATTATTATTATTGTTGTTGCTGTTATTAATAATAATAATAATAATAATAATAATAATACCTATAATAACTTTATTTATACAGCCCTTTTATACATTAAAAAGTAGATTATAAAACAGGATGAAACAGTAATGAAAAATGTAATAAACTTTCTAAAAATAAATAAACTATTATTAATTGTTTGGGTAAACCAGTGAATTAAAATTAAGTATTTACAAATGATAATTTTTAACAATATATGCAATTTGTCATTAAATTATTAAATATATAATAAATTTATATGACAGCATGGTGGCTTAGTGGTTTTGTCATGATATATATAATTTTTAACATTTAAATATTTATATAAAAATAATCATAATAATAATAAAAAATAATTATTAAAATGCCAAAATATCAGAATATAGTGTTAAAGTAATGACGAAATTAATAAAGCAGGCTTTGGTACGGTGCCATTTCACTTTTATGCCACACACACACTCTCACACAAAGCTGGTAATGCCTGATGTACTTGCCATGTTTTTGTTTAATACGCAGTTCCTCACCTTAAAGTTCTTACTCGTGGTGACACACTGTATTGTAAACAGCTCGGAAATGTTTGTGAGAGATGAGCCACCCCCAGGCATTTGTTCTTCTTTTTTTCTATTTGAACCTGAACAGGTTTTATACTGTATACGTAAATCTTATGAGTTCTATATTTCTTACCTCATCACTGATTCAGTGTTGCATCATTCCATTTCTGTAGAGACATGTTCAGGTTTTTTTTTGTCATGACATGCCAGTGGGTGGATTAGTGGTGACACAGTGTTGCTCCTAGGTGTGATTGTAGAGGCTCCATTCAGTGTGAATTCCTTCCAAGTGTGTATTCGTGGGATAGACTCTGAATCCACCACAACCCTGAAGAGGAAGATGCGCCTCCAGAATTCCAATCTTGTCTCTATTAGAGTTAAAATCTTGCCACAAGACTTGCCCCACATGCAGTCTTGTTTTTTTGTAAAATTTGTAAAATTACGCCTGTCCTGTGGGAGAGTGGTGGCTCAGATGGCTAAACCTCTATGTTGTTAATTTGGGGGATTTGGGGATCTGAGGATCCGGGTTTGAGCCCACACCCTATAGTCCCCAGACACTGCTTGCAGTGCCAGTCCCAAGCCCCGATAAAAAGGCATCCGGTAGTGTAAAACCTATGCCAAGTTGTGTGCAGATGAGGATGAGCCCGCCTTGATGGGAGCAGCTGAAAGAAAGTTTATAGTTTAGTGCCACGTGATTGGTTGACCATGCCCCTCCGTTTCACCGACGCAGGATAAGTGGTATGGAAAATGCCTGGGGCTGTGGTGGCTCGGTGTGTTGAGACTCTGAGCCCCAGTTTGAGCCCCAAAAATAAAAATCTGGTATATGCGAAGAATAAAGAATTTCACTGTGCATTTATGTATATGTGATGAATAAATGCTGAACTTGTGAAATGTGTACAGTAATTCCAAAATGAGCTCCTGTATGTTTTTTATTCAGACACCAGGTGGCAGTGTTGTCACAGGAAATGCACTGTTTGCAGACTTTTGTGTCAGAAACAAGGAAGTACTCAAGCAGTGAGTTAAACCATTGCATTGGGTTGCTTTTGTACAAGTACTCGCACTGGCACACGTTCATCAGTCTTGTTCTGGCTTGTTTTCGGGAAAAAGAAAAAAAAAAGCAAGTGCTTAAACGTGTATTATTATCATCATCACCATCTCTCAGTGCCTCTCCTATCTTAATGCTTTTGATCTGTCTTTATTAATGAGCCTTCTTCAAGGCTGTTACTGTATGCATCCTGTTTGTTTTTCCTTGCATAATCTCCCTCTTTCTCTCCCTGTTTCTGGGTGGAGTCGTGAGGTTGCGAGGCTGTAAGGCAGGGCCTCGCTTCGGCTTGTGATCCTTTCTCAGATTCCAGAGTGGTGACTGTAGGAGTCACACCCAGCCTGAGCAGCTCTTAGCCAACGCCTGCTGCTTTGGCACACAAAACTTCTTCATCGTCTTACACTATCCCATACCCTACGTCCCCTTCTTTATTGAAAATCTTTCCAAACCTGTCTTCTTTGATCATTTCCAGCATATTGAAACAATCTGCTTTTTTTTCTTGGCTTCCTGTCGGACAGGGCCTTCTAGCCAATGGGAGAGCTTCCTACCTCGGTGTCATCTCTGTAGAAGGCGGGCTTTCATAGGAGGAGTCTGAGACTTCATTTTTCTGGTGGGGCGTGTTCTTGTATTCTGTGTGTATGTGTGTGTGGGTGAGTTTATGTGCGTGTGTGTGTGTGTGTATGTGAGAAGTATATACTTTGAGCTGTCACACCGTAAAGGATTTCTTGACTCTTTGGAGTTTGTCAGGACACACGCACACAGAAAGGACATCTTTCTAAACATAGGATCCAGATGGTACGTAGTCAGAGCACCCTGTGTGTTCAGTGTGGTTTCCTGCTTTTGAACCTGATCTCTCTCTCTCTGTGCCTGAAAAGGTGCCAACATGGACTGCAGTTCGTGGAAAATGTGATGGCTGCAGTTTATGACTTTTGCCGTAGATTGCTGGTACTTGTTTTGCATGAAACGTTTGAGCATACAGTAAAGAAGAGGCAGATAAGAACTGATTTATATTCAAATAAAAGTTTAATAGACTGCGAACGTTGTTGTGACATTTGAAAAAAATGACATTTCTTTCGCAGGGCGGTTTCCTGTCTTAACCGTGGGCCGTGAATATGAACCAAAACCAACCCAAAACCAACATGACGTGATTTTCTTTTCTAGCCTTTGATTTCCTGCTTGTTTATTTGTTATTGATATCTGTTCTTGCTTTTATGGATGTCATGTCATTCCTAAAAGCACTAATTTAATGGAAAAAAGAACCAGATCAGTCATATGGTTGATGATGATGATGATGATGATGATCACGAGCAGACCTGGAATGTTATCTGGGGTACACCTTGTCCCAGATGATTTAACATTCTTCCAGTCTCTGCTCTGCCATATCAGGTGGTTGTGAGATGGATGGAACAACAGGTCAAGTCAATATGTGCAAACATACAATCATATGTGCATGTAAGCAAGATGGCATACTTTTTCAGGCATGTGGAGTTATGAGCTGCTTGCGAGTAAGGACATGTTCAGCCCAAGAAAAAAAAAAAAAAGAACAATTTATGTTAAGGAGTGTGTAGGATGATGGAAGTGGCTTAAAGTTGAAAATGGTCTTTAGTCAGATGTGATGTTCTCAAAGTGATTATCATAGTTATAGGCAGAGAACTTCAGAACTCATCCAGAGTGATGTCTGATGGGTTCCCTAATCCGCACAGGTGTACAACGTTATATTACTTTAAAACTCCCTTTGTTTTAAATGCAGTAGTGAAGAACTTCATAGAAAACTCTCAAATACTCAAACTTTAAGCTTTTTGTTTATTGCACTGTTTACTTTCCATAGATGTGCCTGGTTGCATGGTGCTGCGAGCATGCATTAGTCATCACTTCCTTTAAAAGAAGAAAAAAAAAGAAAAGACATTATAATGGGGTAAACAGCTTTACTGTTGCTACAACTGTCTAATGTTATAGCTATACAGAGCATTAGGTATAAATTCATATATCTATCTATATATATATATATATATATATATATAAAGGAGAGACCTGTGATGGGTTGAAGGGAAGAGTGACATCTCCAAGATTTGCATATTGCATTCAGGAACCATGTAAGCTGGGTGTGTTTGTATTTAACTCGCTGGTAAATCCACCAGGTATGCAGGCACCACCAGTGAGTTCTGGGTTGTGGCTAGCATTCCAAAACCAGTTTGTCCCTTCTGATCTGCTGTTCGAGTTTGATTGACTACACACACACACACGGTGTGTATACTGTACGTTGCATCACACTTGCGTTACAAGCTTTGCTACATACTCATTGCACTTTCTTCAGCCAGACATTACACTCATTAAGACATCAGAGCTGCTTTTAACCGCCTCTGTTTATCCGCTTCTATTTTCACCGCCTAGCGCTCTGGTGTCAGGGATCCTGGTGTGCGCGGGATTAGGCGAGCAGCTGCGCCACACCGTGATATGGAACAGCCAGAAAGCAAAGCTGGACACAAGCTGTGGTTTTTTCCAGCAAGTTTTGTTCCCGAGGATTGATAGCAGTGTGTGTGTGTGTGTGTGTGTGTGTGTGTGTGTGTTGTTTACAGTGATCCTGAGGCATTTGTGGCCAGTGTGTGAGCACAGATTCGGCTGGCTGAGTCATAGGACTGTGCTTAGGGGGGATGTGGGTTGGGTACAGGCTGCAGAACAGGGAGCAGTGGAGGATCAGGACATGCACACACTTTAGATAATGTAGATTCCTGGTTTATTCTTTTAGTTCTTTTAGTTATCTGGTTAATTTTTTTTACTAATTCATTTAATTCTTTTAACACTTATTCTCCGGCTTTATTACCCCAATTGATTCTTATGATTTTAATCCTTTTAAACATTTTAGATTATTAATTTTTGTTAACTTTTTGGTTTTGACTCATTACTTTGAGTAACTCGTCTGATTTAGTTTTTCACATTCATGATTTCTTTTTTCCGAACTTTTTTTTCTTTTTTGGTTTTCCCGGTCTCAAAAGTTAAGTTAAGCAGATAGGGTTGAGGGACCAACTATGGCAACCCTAGTGGAGCTGGGGCTCGAACCACTGACCTTCCGATCAGTAACTCAGTGACCTTAACCCCCTGAGCTCCCCTAATTGTAGCTATTGTCAGAAGTGGGATCTCATCTCGAGACACATTGTTTTATATTATTTTATTCCATTTTTTATTATTAGCTTTTATCTTGATTTATTTTTTAAATTCTGATTCATCTTGATGATTTGTTTGATTCATTTATTAAGATTCCATTAGTTGTCACATGTACCTTACCGCTTATCCCAGTTAGGAAGATGGCTTAAGCGTGCAGGGTCAGCCAGCACACAGCACCCTGGAGCAGACAGGGTTAAGGGTCTTGCTCAAGGGCTCAACAGTGGCAGTGCTGGGGTTCGAAACCCCAAACTTCCAATCAGTAACCCAGTAACCCAAAGCCTTAACCGTTTGAGCCACCACTTCCCTGATTTATCTAAACTCCCTAAGGAACAATTTTGCATATTAATTCTTCTTACAATTTCTATTCAAGTTATTATCATTTTTTTTATATTAGTATAACGTCATCATTTCCCTGCCCTGCATTAATCTCACATTGTTTTTAATAAAAGAAGTTGTGGCGCAGTTGTTCCAGTGTCTATCTGCTTCTATTGGAGATACATGGGTGGCTCTCTCTAATATGCCCCGCAAAACCTGTCTTCAGTTTGTATTGGCACTGAAATTAAGCGCAGTGTCGCATAGCTGTCCTGTGAGAGTGTACTTTTATTTGCATAGTCCTGTTGTTACAAGTCCGAGTCCCAGTAGTATGATCCTGATGTGTGCAGCCTAAATGTTGCTGTAATGTTGTCTTTTTGTATGAAGGACAGACACGTAAGTCACGTACAATAGGGACAATTACAGAGAGGTTCCTTCTGGTAGACAAAAAGGGTCAAAAGTCACTAAACGTGTTAGTTCCTAAATTTTAGTTAGGTATCTATATTTCCATAAGTGAGTTCTCCATACAGTGCCCAGTTTTGTTTGTGGAAGTAAACCGAAAGCAATAGATTACATCTTCTGTATAGATTGACATAAAAAGCAGTTTGCATTTTTTCTCCTTTTTTTCGGTGGTGGTGGGGGGGGGGGGCTACACAATTTATATAACTAAAAATATACCAAAAATTTAATTTGAATTAATATACCATAAGTAACAATAATTAAATAGTTAAATAAAAAAATAACATTAATGAGAAGCCCTCTGTGACAGATATGGAAAAACACATTAATGAACATGGTTGCGGTTTTAAAGTCGTAAGTTCCATTTTACAGTCAAGACAAAAGTTCAACAAACCATTAACTTATTTCGCATTGACGTATAAGCAGAGGCCAATTGTTAACTAGTTTAATTGTTATTATTAATGGTTAGTCAATTGTTAACAATTGAGCTGTGTGCTTTGATTGGCTATACAATTTAATCCATCTTTTGTTAATTCATTAATTAAAACGATCTCAGCTTTTGATTTTAATGTGCAAATGTTTAAGAGAAAATTGGACAAATTGCTTAAAATCTACCACAACCAGGAAAAAAAAAAACCAAAACACACCGCTTCCATCTTCTGCTGATACTCACTAGTTTTCAAAACCTGTAGAAAATATAGTAGCTGCAAATCAGACAATAAGCAATTGTGCTACAGAAACGAATATAATCGAACTGAAAGTTGCAGTGGCGAAATATCACATGGAGAGGGGATTTAACAGGGCTTTTCCATGTACTTTACCACGCTAATGCACTGAGACTTTAATGGCATGACATCACTAAATATTTTGTTGGCCAGTATGGAAACCTGATGAAGAGGGGTGTTTTTATCTCTCTGTTTAGTAAATGGTGCTTTTTGTGCTTTCTTTGAACGATCCTCAAAAAAAAATCCAGATGAACATAAGGTATGCAGAGTATGTAAAGAATGCGGCTCGTCTAGAATAGCCGAGTCTAATGCAGAGATGGGCACTCTGGTGTGCGACTCGAGTCCGAGTCCTTGACTAGGGAGTCGTGCTTTATGGCTCCTGACAAACGGACTCATTAACAGTAAGGTACAAAATAAACAATAAGTATAAATGTTACATATTTATATTTGCATATGTAGTTGATATTTTTGCAAATGTTTTTTAATGCTCTTACTTACAAAATGTGTTTAGCATAAGGTTTGTCATAAAGCTCTCAAAAAATTTATATGTAATAACGCAAAAATACAGATTATTCAGTATACCTATTATTTATGTATTAACTAACGATACATAGTATAATGAAATGATGCAGTTAATTATTATCATTACTATTGTTATGGCCCAAGCATTATGACATCAGCTCTATGTCTTCATAATGTGTGAAGGGCCCTTTTGTTCTCTCTGGATTTTTTTTTTTCAAGTTTTCAAGTATCCCAGGGCTTTTTGGAGGTCTTAACATGATCAGCACACAGGTTGGAATCTGCTGTCATTAGGATGCCCCGGGCATGGGATGGGGCCATCATACAAGATTTTGCTGCATAGCTGCATACACACTTGCATGTATACATACGAAGCCTGGTACACATTTAGGTCTCATTGAGCTGAACAACATTGACTGTGCATGTCATACTGTAGGCTCTACTCAAAAAGGATGTTAATTTAATAAAATCTCAAAACATTAAGATCTCAAATCTCAATGTCTCAAATGGTTCAGCCATGACGATGTCTTAAAATTGTGCCAAAAAGTGGCTAATAACTTCCTAAGTCACTTCACACTGAGCGACATCTTAGTGTGATGCTTTTTAACATGCTCAAAAAGCACACGGGTTGGACTCTGCTGCCATTAGGATGAAAAGTCAACGAAACCTGGAATGGAACCCAATGTGGCCTTCTTCAGTGTTTTATTGTCAGCTAGAGGTTTACCCGCAGCTCCGCCCAGGTGCTACCATTTCCAATCCCATTCCCATTAGGAGTGTGCGGTCAACTCACTGCCGCTCGGTGAGGAACGCCTGTGACACACTCATGGTATGACATAAAAGTTGATGCTTCCTACCATTACATTCACAGAGGAACGCCTGTGACGGAATTCCCTGTGCAAACGCGCAAACACCAGGCAAATGCCAAACAGAATTTCTCTTTTATATAGTATTGGAGCACTCGAAAGACTAACAACCACATAGACAGTTACACTATGTGTGTAAAAATGCATTGTATGATACCAAAGGACTTTTTAATGTCCAGAGGTTCAGCAATGTTATAATGTGGCAATAAAATGTAGTCAGATGATGACCTGAATGTACAGAATGACCAGGTTATCACATCTACAGGGTTTATCTACTCTGATGGCACGGGTAAATTCCAGGATGCAAATTGTGAAAAAGTGGTTCCAGGAGCATGAGGAATCATTTTCACACCTGAATTGGCCCCCATGTTGTGCGCCGTGATCAGAGTTAAAGGGGGTTGAATGAAGTATTAGAAATGCCTTCATTAATATTTTTTGCATTTATTCATTTTGACATATACATTGTATTATTGTTTTAACTGTTTATTTTTTTAATTGATTATTTTTAAAGCCTGGTAGCAAATTCTTTAAAAATATAGTTGCATATATAAAGTATAGTTTTTTCCTTTAATATTGTTTATTCTGTCCACTTTCATTACTATACAGTTGACATTCCCATAAGTATTTCTTCATGTAGAGTCTATTGACTTAAAGGCTCATGATTTGACTTTAACTTACATTGTATTAAATGTGCATACGTATACAGTATCTTGCCCTATACACTCTTGGCATAGGTAGAGCCATGTGAAGTGTGCAGTGAAATAAAAAGAAAGCCAGGATAAGACGTGTTTGCTCACCAGCTTCCTCTCTCGCTGTTATTTGAGCGCGTCTAATTGTTTCTTGTTGAGCTCTATTTAAAAGAGTTGTGAAATGAAGCAACCGTGCTTTGAACACATAAACAGCCAGGACTCAAATTTCTAGTCCTGTATCTGCTTTAAAAGGGTTTGGTTGGATTGATCCAATTCCACTCCATGAGAGTTTCTAAGAAAGAAGAAAAAAAAAATATATACAAGTTTTGTTTGTACAAGAAACAGTATGTATTTCTCACAGACCTGAGGTGGGAATCGAACCCAGACCATGGAGGTGTAAAACCACAGTGCTGCCTGCTTGCTAGATTATTATTATTATTTTTTTTTCATATCTGGACATGTGTAATATATTGCCACACATTATTGTTATCCTAGCTGGGAACAAGCACACGCTGTTTCTATTTCTATCTGAGGTCATGAATTTGCACGTGGTTGAATGAAGCAATACAAAACACGGTGTGAAATCCAATTCAAGTTATTTTGGTTTACAGATTTACATAGACTCAAAGATAAACTATTTTTTCCCCCTGAATTTAATTTATAACCTGTTTTAATGAAGAATGTTTGCTCTTAGTATCACAGAGACAGATTACTTAGAATTAGTTTGATTGTTAAACATATGAAAGCACAAATTAGTTATGGATAATTAATACTGAAAGCTTTTTTTATATTGTAGTCATGCATGAGTTCTGTATTTCTGTACCAGTTAGAAATATCGATGCTGTTTGAAAACCGGTACAGCGGTACCTCGGTATACGTATTTAATCCGTTCGAGTTCTTCTGGTGAAATTTTGTATTGCGAAACGCATTTTTCCATAGGAAATAATGTAAATGCAGATAATCCGTTCCAGCCACCCAAAAATGTTACCATTATTTTTAATTCCCATCACTATTATCATATTTTTGTATTTAAAAACAAATTTAGAACAGACATGTTAATGAAGTAAAATATTAAATAAATAGACATTAAACTTCACTTAAACTTAATTTATGATTCCTCTTGACACCGAACAAATTGAAAGCGGCTTCCTTTTCTTCTTGCTACTGTCCTTGCTAACATTCTTGGCACCCATGGTCTTCACCAAATCTTGCACGAAATGCCAAAAAAAACCCCAAAAAAAACACACACACACACACACACAAAAAAAAAATTAAAGTTCACTTGGCAAACAAGTTTTGAACGCCTCTCGGATGTACAGTACACCCAGCATTAATTTCGGCTCGGTTTGTTTGCTCATATGCCGAGGCACACTTCATGCAAAATTAAGACAAAAGTTTGTGAGGCAGGGTGTTCGTGTGCCGATGTTCCACTGTATCAGAATTGGACCGTTTTGCTTAAAAGAGGTCAGGTCACCACTTTTGCTTTCTCTTTTTTCTTTTTCTCATATACATGGCCTTTTATTAATGCTTTCTGTACATAGGCTATTTACAGTATCATTAATAAGTGATAATGTGGTGTTTATGGTGTATTAGAGTATAGTTCATACATGGTTGAAAGCCGTCCAATACTGCACCTCTCCTGTGTAGTAGGTAAATCTTTTTGTAAGGCAGCCATTATCAATAATGTCACTCTACTGTATGTGCACTTTAAAAAAAAATAATAATAATTTAAAAATAATAATAATAGAAGAGGTGGTCATGCACCACTCTGCACTATATTACCACCTGCATCAATGATCTGAATTTAAAGTCTTTTATTTTTTTTTTTTTTTATCTCTGCCATGCCTGAGGTCTTGCTTTAGTTTAAAGCGTTCTCACTGAGCTTGTTTGTCAGAAGATTATTAATACTTCTGACTCAGCAGGTTGATCAACATAAATGTCAGAAATGACACTCTTACTTTCATGATGCTTATGTTGCTTTGTTATAGCATGCAATAAATCATTTTAGATCAAATCTTAAAGGTTATACTGTATACATACTCTTTCTCACACATAAAGTACAAGAGTATTTTTGGCCGATAAGGGCACAAGCATTTGTGTTTTTTTTTGTTTTTTTTTTTACATTTATATAAACAATATTGGTCCTTTATTACCAGTTTTCTTCTTCTAATGGTAGAACCATGGACCAACCAATTTTATCTCCTTTTAAATGCACACAGTGCCTGGTTAGTTTTAATAAGGCGTGGCCATGAAGTGACATGTGGAGGTCCTGAGATAATCTTTCAGACGCACAAGCTGTGCCTTGTTTGCCTCGTGCGATTTCCCACAACGTCTGTGACTTCTGAGATCATCATACATAGGTCATGGCTTTTAGTTCCTGATTTGATAGGGTCATTTCAAAAAGTCTTTTTTACGCAGGATATCTGTGTTATGAGTCCAGTATGATGATATGCTTAAAGTAAGTTGTAAATAAACTTAGGAGAAGTTATGACCATGACCTAGTATTTGGTACCAGACTGGCTGGTTTAAGTATTTTAGAAACTGCTTATTGGAATTTTAAAAACTTTTCTTATTGGAGTTTAAACAGAGTGATGCAAAGAACAAAGTTACAAGAAACACAAATAACCACTCTTTATGTAATGAGTAAAAAAAAACATACCTAAAAGCTAAATGTTGACCAGAAGACCTTATTAGAATGATCTGATCCTGTTGGTCAAAAAACAGGAATCTGCCACTATGGTGTGCACGGGTTCACCAAAACTGGGCAGAAAAAAAAGTTTTTTTTTTTTTCTTCCCTTTTTTAGTTGTCTAGTTTTAAGCACACGAAACATAAGATAGTGGTGAAACATGGTAATAGGGAACACTAGCATAGAGTAGCTGTGTAGTCATGTGTTAATGAATCTCTATTAAAAGCGATTTAACTGAACCACCAGGGTCTGGGGTCGATTCCCGCCTCAGGTCTGTGTGCATGGAGTTTGCATGTTCTCCCCGTACTTGGTGGGTTTCCTCCAGGTACTCCGGTTTCCTCCCACAGTCCAAAGTCATGTGGATTAGGCTAATTAAAGTACCCAAATTGTCTGTAGTGTGTGGATGAGTGTGTGTACTGTATGTGTGTGTGCCCTGTGATGGATTGGCACGCCGTCCAGGGTCGTACCCTAAGTCTCCTGGGATAGGCTCTAGGCCCCCTGTGACCCTGTATACAGGATAAAGTTGTATAGATGATGAGTTAGAGTGATTTAACAGGAAGTGAGAAACAGGTTTGAGAAGTTTCCGCTAAATTGTTCAGCTCGGCTATAGCAGTGTATTCAGTAATGGCCAAAATTAACCCAGATAAAGCACAATGCCCAGCCTGGCACTGATCTGGCATGTATGCCCTGCGCTATGTAGCATTTGTTCTCTAAAGCTCTGCCAAACAAAGACAATTTGATGTATTATCTCTAGAATAGCGATGTTTGGATGTTCTATGGGTTTCATTGTTTAGTTGCCGAGATACTGTGTGGAGGTTTGTTTGTGCTGTTTATAGTGATGAAGCAGCTTTGCATGACTGGGACATTATTACTAGTGTGCCTTTGCCCTGTAGCCATTCAGTACCATTCAAATTAAATATGTACTGTACTGTATGTTCATTCATTATTATTATCTCTCTCTCTCTCTCTCTCTCTCCACAGTCTCAACCTAAACCTTCCGCTTCCACCCCATCGGTGTCGGCCTCCACCGTGAAACCTGCACAACATGAGGTACAAGTTATTTGGTCACCTTCGTTTTTCAGTTTTACTATTTCTGTATATTGTGTGAGATATAAAGTTCACTACCAGTCAAAAGTTTGGACACACCTTCTAACTCCATGGTCTTTCCTGATTTTTATTTGTTTTTACACTATAAAACAATGCTAAAGGTGTCTAAAACATGCAGTAATCTCATAGTCTTATGATATATACTTATACTTATGATCTGTAGTCTTCATAGTCTTCATAACGGCTCTAATCTGCGGCTCTGTTTGTTAATTGCTGATTTCTGAGGCTGGTAACTCTAAATGAACTTCTCAAATAATAAAGCCGTGGTAAGTTTTGGTCTTGCTTTTCTGGGAAGGTCTTCATGAGAGCCAGTTTTGTCATGGTGCTTGATTTTTTAAAATTTTATTATTTTTTTTTTTTTACAAATGCATGTGACAAATCCTTTTTTTGGAAGAACTGTTCCAGAACAGCTGACCTTTATGTCTTACAATAATAGCTGACTGTTATTGTTGTTGGTGGTTGTGGTGGTGTTGGTTCTGGTGGTGGTGGTGGTGTTACCTAAGTTCCTAATGTTCACATTTTCTATGTGTTTATTCATAGTTTTGTTTTGAAATCTCCAGTATTGTTCTACAATGTAGAACATATATCACAAAAAACACAACATTGAATTAGAAGGTTTGTCCAAACTTTTGACTGGCAATGTATATTACAGGAACAGGAAAAAAAAGAACATGCATTGTTCCTTTTCCGGTTGCTCTAAAGTTGTTCTGTGTATTTGAGTCTGGGTTTATTACAGTACAGAACCGTGAGCCTGAATCGAGAGCACGGTACAAAATTTCAAAATCCTTTAAAGGTCCCATATTTTACTATTTCTGTAACAAGTTAACATACAGATCATAGATGTCCCTTTAAGTAAGTGTTAATGCTCCAGCTGAAATATTCCTTGGGTAATGCATTGCCCTCTCTCTTTTTCGTTCCTCCTTCAAACACACTCATTTAACGGTAATGACTTACTTTACTGCTGAGTCTGGTTCTTCTGAAGAACAGCAGAGATGAGGAACCAGCCGGGGAGGGGTATCTTCTTATATGAGGTCACAATAGAAGGAAAATCTACCCTGGCAGATGCAAAAAAATAGAAAAAAGGCAAAAAGCAGGGAATGTTTATTTCCCCACTATTGTTTTTTTTTACACACACACACATCTGTATATCAAAAAATGACAAAAAGTGAAATTTGCATCCTGGAGCCCGTTTAAATTTTAAAGATTTGAAGATGACTCGAATGTTTAGTGTCACTGATTATTGAATCCCTGATTGAGGGTATACTGTTGCTTATAGAGGTGAGGTGTCATATATGGTGTGATATGATCTGGTGTGATATGATTACCTCCATGATGTGGAGTTAATGCTACCACAGTTATTTCCTTACTGTACAATATCACCATTAACCAACCAATCAGATTTGAGAATTCAAATTCAGCAGCGTAGTGGTGCAATGTGCTATAACTACTTTTAAAAAAATGAATGGTTCCTCTAATTAGGTACATTCATCTAAGCTGATTTTTCCCTAATTCTTGTTTGCTTTTGTGACAATGCTTCATGGTAGGTCTATTGTAGCTAGGACAAATGGTTGCGTCTTTGGAAATAACCCAGCCTTCCAAATCATTTGCCAGTCCTTTTAACGGTCCTTTAGTTTCCCATGGTGATCCACAACAGTCCGGTGTCATCCTTGTTAATGAAGGGTTTATAAAGGATGTATTTTATTGCTGTATGTCTAGGCAGCCAGATGCTTATTTGATGCCCTGAAATCTCTTGGCTGAGCAACAAAAAGTCTTTATCATTAAAAAAAAATGTCCAGGTTCACAATTTTCCTGTACAAACTGAAACCAGCATGAGTATATACATAGCTTCTGTAACAGTTTTTTGCAGTTCAGTGTTACAATAAAGGAACTACTAGACTAGTACGGTATACACCCAGAATATTTTCCGAACATATCAGACTCAAGCCTTACTTGTCCTTAAGTAATTACTCACAGGCATGCTGATGTGGTTTAGGGCGCAGTGTGACTTGCAGCTTTCTAAACGTTTCTACCATTTAGGACTTTGTTTCCTATGGGGACATCCAAAGAATCTGTTATGATAATAAACAGGAAGAAAATGTCACAGTGTAGCTGAATGTGGGGCAAACAATATGGAGCAAACATGTGGCATGGGGGGGGGGGATCAAATATGGGGCAAACATCTTGGATATCAAGGCTTGAAAGCAAAACTGTAGTGGTAAACTAGACTGTAAAGTACTGACTTAGTTAAGGTTACTTCTTGATGTCCAGATGTCCACTAAAGTAGCTTCTGCCAACTGCCTCAATTTCACACCTTTTTCAGTGTCTAACATTTAACGTATACTTGTAATATAGTTCCCTCTGAAGGTAGATCAAACACGCTACTTTGGTTTTACCCAAACTTCCACCTAGAAGCTTTTTCTAATAAAACTTGCTGGTGATGTTTCCTCAGTCATCGTATTATCCGTGTTAAACGTGCCATTATCACACATTAGGTTATGGGAAGCCATTAGGGTCAAATTTGGTCATATGATTAATTTGTGTTAAAAAAAAAATAGTAACATGTTCCAATTTCTAGATTAGTGACATGCGTTCACGTGTTAATATTGATAGCCCTCATTTTGATATCTTGCCTTTAAAACTAGAAGGAAACACTTCTGCTTTCCCAGCTGTCTTTCAAAGAAATCTGATCATTTTGATTCATAGATATTTTCTCACTTTTTATTCACATTCCCATAATTTTCCTTAGATTCGGTAAAACGGCATTGTAACAATGACCATTGTTAAAACCATTATACAAAGAAAATTGAATTGAGTTAAAAGTAGGTTATTTGTAGCCATTAACTAGTATTATAATACCTTTAGTCAAAATGGCAGTTTGATATCTGCATTGCAGAAAGGGGCTGCATCGTCATCCGCTGCAGGTGTGGCTGCAAAGCCGGGAACCACCACAGCACCTGCAGCCAAGACTACTTCCAGTGTTCTCTCTACATCCACTGCGTCTACTGCAGCTGCAAGCTCAGTGACCAATATAGGGGCTACTACAGGACCTAAAGCCAGTGGAGGAGTTACCACCACTACTGGATCTCCAAAATCAACCATCACTAAAGAATCACCTAAAGCCGCGGCGCAGGTAGCCGGTCATCGCTTTGCATTGGGATTGGTCATTGCTTTCTCCAGTTTCATCACACTTCTGTACAGCTCTCCATTTCTGCTTATTTGTACTGGGGTCTTCCTTTCCATGTTTCTCAAGCTGTCTCTCAAACTTGTTCTATGGCATCATGTTTGTACGAAATTGCAGACTCTCATCAGCTGGATCTCTTTCGCCTCTGGGTTTGTTTGATGTTCTTCACATTGGGCATCAAACATTGACACTGCAGACATGTCTTCATGTCCTGTTTCCAATTTCCTACTTGCGGTTATTTTCTCTTATATTGTAGATGGGGACATTCCTAAATTTAAATACCTTGGTTATGACACTCCCTATTTTTTTGTTGCATGTTCACTACATGCCTGTTGTGTCAGCAGAACAAGTCCATGCATGGCTGTGTGGGGTTGAAAATGTTGATGTCAGATTTCAAGCATGAATTTTTGATACAGGCCCCACCAGTGTCTCCTGCCAAGGCTCCACCTGTGAGCGCTGGAACAACCGGTGCAGTAGGTGGTGCAGGAAAAACTCCTTTAGAAGTGCCAAAGCCCAAAGAGACTCCTAAAGTCCAGGTACACAAACAATCGATACACTATGTTCTGGGTTCTTCATTGCTTCGCGGGACATGTCGGAGATTCATCAACTCTTCACACTGCTTCATTTTCATCTGGAATATATTTCTGCACATATTTCTGCTTATCAATATTGTCTTTCTCTCTCTGGCTGGGGAACGAGCAGAACTACAGGGTTTTACCTTGTCTTTCCCGTCATCGTTCAATAACACCACTGCAATTTGCTTTGGCCGTAACAAACTTCTTGAATTATGCATTGTACAGTAAATTGCATGCCTTTTAGATCTCTCATTAATGGTTACGCATATACTTCAAATAGAACACCGCAGTTTCATTGTCCAAACAGGAACCTAAGGTGCCATCTAAGGTGACCTCCACAGTAACAAAGCCCACTGCCACCACTGTCCTTTCTGGAACTGCAAAAGAAGCCAAGGTATTTCCTTATTAATCAGGGGTACAAAGATATACTTCGTCTCTGGAAATCTTTTTTCTTTAATAGTCTAGTTGAATAGCCCATTGTGAATTATACATGCTTTTTCCCAGACGGATGGTAAGCTGGATATGAAAACACCAAACCTTCTTTCAGACTTGTCCAAAATGTGTTTTTGACCTGAATTGTTTGAAAATCATTCAAAACTATAAAAAATGTTTTCATTTTTTAAAATCAAGTTATTTACATTAATTACTTGAAGAATTTCACATATTTTGCATTGTCACATTTTCCCCAACCATGGCAGTCAATGTCTTCATGAACCTTGCTTAGAGCACATTCTGGAACCTGTTTAAGCCTTTTAGTCCCAGAAAGAGAAATTGTGTTGCCATAGCATACGAGGACATTCTATACAAATGTGTGTTTCCAACTTTGGGAACACCAATAGACTTATCAGCCATAATATTAACTCCAGCCACTGGATGCAGTGCCAGTCCCAAGCCTGGATAAAATGGGAGGGTTGACGGGAACAACAATGAATTATATACCAGTAATCTGGTGACAGGATCTCGGCACCCAAAACTCGTTTATGCCTATGGGGACCAAAGGCTTTTCGGTCTATTCTGATCCAACAGAAAAACCAACTTGCCAAAAAGGGTCAATGTTGGCCATCATAGAAAGGCACCAGAACACTCAGTGCACCACAACGGGGGATGGCATGCAAAATGCCCAAGGCCGCTGATCTGGCTTCCACACTCCCCAGATCCCGCACCCATAGGAAGCACCGGGCGAACAAGTCCTATCAACAGAGTCCCCACCCTATTATCCACAGCACCCAAAGGATCCACTGCCAACATGTTGTTACCAACTTTTGTGGAGGCATGTCCTGAGGGTCAAGAGCTGCACAGGTGGCACAATACCGTGCTTAATGTTTTTTATTGTAATGTTATGGCTGATTGGTGTATATGTGCATGATGGCCCTTTTTACTTTTACTTTTACTTTTAAAAAGCCTTTTACTTTTTTTATAGGTGTTTCACAATATTAGATCTCCCTTTAAACGGATAAAAAATACAACTTAAAAAATAGTTTGCATAAGCAATGTGCTGTGAAATAAGCTAAATAGAACACTTTTGTGTAGCACCACATGACAACAAGTGTGGTGTTGCTTTAAATTGACATAATTAAAAAAATAATAAATCTTGCCAGTCTATAGATTGTGCTAGATTTTTAAGTTTATGATTATTTTTTAGACTGAAACACAGCCCTCATTTAACCATGTTCCTTTTACTTAAGTGTCAACCCACAGGCACATGTTTGCACAGAGAGGGTGGAGTCAATTGGGGCAAAACAAATCATCGTGTTCTTATTGCAAATGTCCTTTGCATTGCAGAAAACAAGCAACTTTAGTAATAAAAAGAAATTCTCTAAACCAGATTTCAATTCCAAATCTCTCACTTTTATTTCTAATTTAATTTGAAAACAAATTGTGCATGCTCTGCAAGACTCTCACACTGTCTTGTTCCTGTGGTCTGCAGGTGAAGTCAGAGGTTTCTGCGAAAGCCAGCACTCCGGTGAGTCAGCAGCTGTCAGAGTTTTGTAAATTATTTTTTTATTTCTGCATTTCTGTAGCTGTGTATCACTCCCTTTAACAAGCATGGCCGTTTGCATGAGCACCTCTGTACTGCAATATTTTATGATGTAACACAGGCACCCGATGTAGATCCATTTGATGCCTTGGCTGGCAGCTTGCCACCTGCAGAGCCTCCTAAACCTACTCAGTTTACTGGTCCTGAGGTCAAAGAGGTATGAGTTTTAATTTCAATGCATGTGCTTGTTTCTCAGTTTTATAATTTATTATTTTTTTTATTAAAGCATGCATTTTGTTTTTCTGCTATGGAAAGACAAAATGAGCATCTTAATATTGTGTTGCATGTGCATTAGCGTGACGTAACCGCAGACGTAGCTCAGCGCTGTGGAGAGAGAGATGACACACTGCCACCTGGATACAGAAAGAAAGACATGGTCAGTCTCAGATTAGTAGCGCGTTGAGTTGCTACAGCGTATTGCTTTCATCCTCTCTTTATGCACCTACCATCTTTCTAATTCGTGCCATTGTTGCCTTGTCGTCTCTTTTATTTTTAACCAGTGTAAGTTAACATTTTGATTTTAGCACATATCTCTGTGCTCTCAGTTCCGGTATTTTACATGCCCCGGTATTTTACATGTCCCAAAACAAATGCTGGATGCTGTGACATAAACTGGCACAAAACAGCTCATAACTTCACTTCTAATTAATATTTTGATTTCATTTATAGAAGATTTTTATTTTCAGGCAAATATTAAAGGACTGGCAAAGTTTCATAAAATTCTGTCCAGCCAGATTCCCGTGACCCTGTGGCAAAATCGGCTGGACAGACATACAGATATACAGACAGACATGTATGGTAGACAGACAGACAAATTTGTTCTAAGACTGGTTTCTGGTCCTCCAATGTATCAAAAGTAAAGAGCAAAAGTATCACTGAAAGAGTGAGTTCTGACCAAAGTACAGACAAAACCTTTCTTTATACTGTATAGATATCCTTAGAATAAACGTTATCGCTTCCCCTATTCACCCCAGGAAAAGAAAACGCCTTCTGTACAACCAGAGAAGCCAAAGGAAGTCTCAAAGGTAAGCGTCCTCATTCAGCTATATTGCTACTGATGTCACACTTGGATTAGTCAGCAAGTAGGTCAAGGGCTAATTATATCAGTTCTGAGAGCTGACCGAAATGAACTCCGGACAGCTTTTCTAACTGTTCTGAAGAAGAGGACATTCTGAGCTATGTACCAAGAATGGCTTGTTCGATTAAAATCATGGTGCTTCCACTGAGATGACGGCGTCACCATAATTGCTGGAGGCTCATCTGAGAAAGTTTTTTTAATTTGGTGGACCTTTTTTTGGACATATTTGAACATGAACATATTATTATGAAAAACATGTCCATCAAATCAATAAAAAAAATCCATATTCATCAAAAGTTTTGTTTTTCTAAGATAACCCTCTTTATGAATCTCTACTCAGCAATCGATAGCAAGCTAACAACAAGATTGTGCTTTGGGTAAAACTAATGTCTGATGTCATTAATTAATCATAAATTATGATCTCATCTGTTGTAAAGAACAGTCTTATTATTTCGGGGCCTTCAATGCCGACCTACTGTGCTCCTGAAACACCTGGTTACTGGTGTGTGTTTTGTATACACACTGTGTCATATGCATTCACACTCATCCCTGGCTGCTCCCACGTTCGCTCTAGTACTTACACCCATGTCTGAGCAAATGGCACCACCACTAACCTGACGTCATCATTACTAAATTACACTCAGTTGTCCTGGCCCATCAAACTCCCCACAAAAAAAAATCATAGACAGACGAACAGTGTGTGTACAGGACACACCCTTTTCTTACTTCCTGTCCTTTATTGTTGGGGCTTTTCAATTTTTTTTTGTCTTTTCGAATTTAACATGTAAGAATTTGTGCTTTTTTTTGTGCAAGTAGGAAGAAGGTTATTGTTCTCCATGGCGTTTGTAGAAACCAACTGTTTTGCCTGTTTTTAAGCTGTAATGGAGTGGGGTGTGTCTGTACTTGTCTTTCAGTCCTTTTGGGCTTATTGCACCCTCTTGTGGTATCATATTTCCGATATTATTTGTTTATTTTTTTCTCTATATAGTTTGTTTTGGTTTTTATATTTTAAGATGAAAGAATTTTAGTTTTATTTATTCACTCCTTGATTAGTTTGTTTGTTTATTTATTTGTTTATTTTTGTTAGATGTTTTCATTCATTTATTTTGCTATATTTTTGCTTTGGTTTTAATTTGGATAATTTTAGTTTGTGTGATATTTACAAAGGAACGCATAGAACGCATCATTTATATAATATACGCACATTTATATAATATTTTTAGATATCTTTAAGATGACATTTAATATGTTTTTCCTATGATCAAAGCATGCATTATGAGTATAACATTACATAAAGTATGTTATCATTTAACAATTAAAATGTAACAGCTAACATTTTAATAATTAGCTAACAGCTAACAATAATAATAATTATTATTATTATCATTATTACAAAAACAATATATATATATTTTTTTAATATAATTATTGTTTTTATTATAATTTTTTTTTTTCTGTAACGAATTGAATCGAATTGAAAATAAATAACTGACACTGAAACATTATTTTAACATGTTCCAAACACTAGGAATAATAAAAGTAAACGCGTTTTAAAAAGAAAATCTATACAAGTTGTAATCATAATGTGTTAATCAACAGCTTGTGACAAATCCGAATCAGTACAGTTGTGCAGTATAAAGTATTAAATTCCAACCATTTTATACTTAATTAAAATAACTTTGGACCATGATATTATGAAAAATAATAATCTGTTATTTTTTCCACTCAGGCATATATATATATATATATATTTACAGTATATTTCTTCCTCCTTGTGTGTTTGTGGGTGTGTCTGCACGCGTATGTGTGTGATCTCTAAAAGCCCATAACATCGGACGAGGCTTTGGAATCTCTGTCTGCTGGATTCACATCTTCTCCACCTCCAGCTGCATCTAAACCAGAAGTGGTAGGAACACTAATCATGATTCATATGTGTTGTACCGTTGTAACACTTAGTCGCTGTATATGGAGCTCAGGGTACAAAGTCGTTCCTCCTAGGCTTTATTATTGACGACTTTAACTTCAAGTGTACAGTAAGTCCTGATGTCTGGTGAAATGATTCACTCCCTCTCCTCTCAATCACAGCAGACATTGGAGACCATGAGCTCATGTATGTGGAAGAGAGCAAA
>JAOVVA010000021.1:5464636-5479030 GCA_028565275.1 Leiocassis micropogon
TGTACTTACTGTATATAGTTATACTTATGAACTATACATATACAGTAATACTATAAAGTATAGTTATAGCACATTGCTTTAATGCTGTCACCTAAAGTACTTCCTTTATAGAACTGAAATGTGATAACACGGGTCCAGAGTGATAGTATTTACTATTATTAATGGTACATAAATGGTATGGTTAGTATAGTTTTACATTGAAATTTCTGTACTTAGTGTTGTTTGTAAGGGACTGAGAGTAACACAATTTCAATTCTCTATATGTGTATATGTGTATATACATATATGTATGGTACATGTAGCAGAATCAAAAATAAAGTTGACTTTGATAAAAATATAAACAAACACATTACAAAAGCTATTTTTAGAATGGACGGTCAAGACATAATGCTGATGTATATAGAGATTTTCAAATATTTTCGTACATGGGACAATATATTGTATGAACCATATTAAAAAAAAAATCTTATATATTACATTATACATATTAGGAAATAATACAATATCATGTGACAGCTTATTATTTAAATCATATGTAAAGCAATGTGGCAGTTTTAAATCTACTAAAAGAAGTCATAAAATCAGTAAGCATATACCATGTGTAATAATAATGAAAAAATTATAAAATAATAATCTGAACTGGCAAGATGGACTGTGCTCTTTCAGTTTCCAAAATGTTCTAGAAACAGTTTCCTTTGCTTGCCCCACATTTGACAGTCACCCTGCATCTGGAAAAATGTTGTGATGTCATGAAGCACATGCATATTTAACCCATATACATAACATTACACATTATTTCACACCGTTAAAATATTATAATTTGCATGCTTTAAATTTAACCCCCTACTACGGTGTTGAGTTAGCAGTACTCTGAGACGTAGTAAAGGATATAGTATGGTAAGTACAAGTACTGAGTGTAACGAGAGCCTGAGCTGCTCTATCTCTCTGTGCCTGTGACGCTGTAGCTGTGGCTGGGTCTGTGGTCTCTCTGTGGTTTTTTTGTTTCAGCTTAGCGATAAAAGAGCTCAAAGTTAAACTAGCGATGAGGGAGAGAGATATAACGTCTTCTCTGCCTCACTGCACAGGAAAATGGGTTGTTCATATAAAACAAAACAGCTGTGGATCGTATCGCGGTGGAACAATGGTGATAGAAAACCTGCCTGCAGCTACAGCTTTAATTACTGATCATGGTTTGGTGTTTAATGGGACGGTGGTAAAAAATTCATAAGCACGAGACCTGGGAAGATACTGTATCATATTGTAATATTGAGATTGTGATGAATTGCCTCTATGCAGTATGTTATTCATTTCTAAGATCATCATTCTCATCATATAAGACTAAGAGTCTTCCACTTTCATGATCTAATATTTTTGTGATAACGCCCACTTTTATAACACACACACCTTCACATAGAGAAACAAACTCACCTACATGGACCTCGGAGAGGGAAACTCATGCTAACAGTCAAACACAAAAACCACCACACCCTCAGATATGTAACAAAAACAGGCAGTGTGAAACTAATGTGGTGTAAATTCACACTTTATATCATAACAATGAGAATAAATGCAAATAATAATAATTTAAATAATTCTATTCTAAATCATTTCATTTGTTAACACTCATATATTCAATACTTAAAAAAACTGTGCATAAATGATGATGCGTTTCACAATTTGCGAAACATATTTTAACACCTAAACTGTACCTACAAATGGGCAGCACTTTAAAAGGAAATGCAACTTCAATTTATAAAAATTCAAATAAAACATTTAGATCAGATGATTATTTAGGACAATTTTTTTTTTTATTTAAAAGGTAACATTGTTCTGCTGGACGATGAGCTAACACTAAGATTAGATATCTTACAGAAACTACACTGATGGTCATCATTAAATGATTCCTATTCAATCGATAATTTATAACTTTTCATTTTGTAACTTAAACCGTAACTTAAATTCAACCTCCTGTCATATTTATCTCTATTGCGTTTAGCTTCAACATTACACCTAAGCTTGCTAGTTAGCATCTACCACACAAGTTAGCATAAAGTACTGTACGAGAAAAATAAAGTAAGCTTCATTTAAAAGTAAATTTACTAACATTACAAACATAATTTAAACCGGGAATATCAGTTTTTAAACACTTAAAGTTTTACTGACTGTCTTTTTTTTTTTATTACAAATTTACAGAAAAAGTAATGCATTAATCAGTGTTCATGCCATCAGTGAGCAGAAATAAGTGCACATACAGTAAACCAACTTGCATAAAAAAAATCAACATGCTAATGGTTGTAAATCTAAATAAAATAAAAACTAGTTAATGCATTAATTAATATGTAATACACTCCAGCACTGTAAAATTCTCAATTCTGATTGGTCAGAAGGTAAGTTCATTAATTTTCCTTTCTAATTAACAGAACAGTTTCAAGGGCTTTGTTCTTCTTCAAACCAAAATATGATCGCTTCTATAGTAACAGTGTACACCGAGGATTGTATAGCAGACATCTTCACACAAAACCATTTCATTTTTAGTAGTTTTCTGGGAAATTTAATTAGCAAATACGGAAGGATTCACCAGTGACAAAGGTAAGTTTTTCAAGACTTTAGGACAGAGAGCTTTGAGCTTCCTTTGTAACATGACAAGTTGCACAACTTATTAACTTCCTGAGAAAGTAAAACAAGCTGCAAGGTAAGAGCACACAACTATGGATGTTACTATAAGTGGATTTTAAAAACATGCATGATGTCTTTGGTGAATTACTACAAAATTGTAATTTTTGGCAAATTGCTTTGGTATAAGAGGAATAAAACACTTTTGGGACTTTGTGTCTTAGAAAAAAATCAACTTCAGGATGACAACAGTAACACACACCATCCAGTTAGTATGATTCCTTGGTTAATGTTAAGGTTTAAAGGTTTTTGACGTTTTTGACAAGCTGCAGGACGAGCAGTTCTATGTGCTTTAAAATGGAGCACAATCCCATGAACATCAGCTAACAAATCAAATGCATTAAAAAAAACACACAGACACACATGTATTTTCAAATATACAGTTTTTTTCTATTATTGTCAAATACAATTTAAAAAAGACATTAAAAATCTTACCCATCCCTGCAGTACTAATGTCAGCGCTGTCAGTCAGCAAGTTAACCCCTGATCTGCATCATTCTATAGCTGTAATATAATCTGTCTAACTGTGGGTCGTTTTGCAGCCTCTTGCTGAAAGAAATAAATAACTCTAAACATACCGTTTCAGAACGGTGAAGGAAACAGAGCTATGGCCATGATCAATAGTTTCAGATTCAGAAATGAAAAAAGGGCGACTGCTTTAAAAATACTCTATATGTTTCTTTATACAGATGATTCATTTACAGGAGCGCTTCTTCTCGTTCCGTCTCATCTCGTCTCGTCTCATCTTATCTCAGCCGATGCGTTCTGTGTTTCAAATAAAAAAAGCGATCAATAACAGACCAACTGATTACTTGTTAAACAAATTATATAGTAATCAGGCACCAGGTTATTATACAGAGAGGTCCAATATCCATTAGCTGGATGCTTATATAAAATGATTTTTTTTTCTTCATATTTTAGATCAAAAAGGGGTTTGAAACTAAGAAGAGGAGAAGGAATAAAACTAAATCAGAGTCAAAATCTATCAAAATTATCCTGGGGCACTAATCAGAAAAGCATCTCGGCATGGAACATCATCAGTTCTGTTACAATATTACAAAAATGACAAAAAATTATTCATTCTTATATATATATATATATATCAATTTATATTATATTTATATATTATAAGCAGAATTTATTTATTAATTATTAATTTATTTTACAGTTAACAGGGTCTCTGCTTTTTACCTGAAGGATTTTGCCACAAGATTTGTTAATTACAAAGGCTGCTGACATCATAAAACTTTTACAGAAGAAAAAATTAACAAAATTTTAAAAATAATTGAACTATAAACCATTTCTATTCTCCATTTCAGCCTGTTTAGGACACCACAGCTGTCTAGACAGTAGATACAGTGAAAAAAATTCTAGCTCCGGACCTGCACTGCACATTTTAGTGTTTTCGCCGCTCTTTCACACCCACTTCAATTTAGAAATTAGCTGATAAGTTAAATCGGTTGTGTCGGAAGCTGACCAGTAAATGACAAGACCTCATACGACAACATCATTTAAAATTTACAACGTTAAAAAACGAGTAAATCATAAAACTCACTTCTCAAACCTGTGTCTGCACTTCTTAGGTAGTCCTGTATCCAGAAAAAAAGAGTGATTTTTCTTTATAGGTTTACCTTATAAACATTATACATTTATATATGATTAAACAGATAAATGAAATAAAGGGTGATGCATAATAAGGTCGCTTAATGGTTGAAAAAAAACCCAGATAACGTTAATTGTGCTTAAAGCATAGACTTTCTTAGAAGCATGCCTATAGTCCTAGTTTGACCTACCACACTGCTGCTTAATTCTCAAATCTGATTGGTTAGAATGATCAACTAAGTAATTACTAATTAAACTAATTACAGGCTTATTTTTGCAGTAGTAGCTTAGACGCTGAGCTACTGATTGGAAGGTCGGTAGTTCAAGCTCCATCTCCACCAGGTTGACATTCTTGGGCCCTTGAGCAAGGCCCTTAACCCTATTTGCTCCAGGGGCTCATGTATCATGACTGATCCTGCGCTCTGACCACAGTTACACTAGGATATGCAAAGAAAAAAATGTACTGTGCAGTAATGTATATGTGACAAATAAAGGCTTAACTTAACTTATTGCCCTGAGCCTAATACAGTACATTAGAGATATTATAGCAACTAAACATTCACAGGGATTTGTGTATGCAATGTATGAATCAAACCTACTTATAAATAAATGCATTTAAAATTGTAAAGTTTATCCAAGAAATGATAGAAGCTTAATGAGATGCTGGATTTGAATTTGGAAGAATTCAGCAAGAAACTATTTTGCACTCATTAGCCCACTGTTGAATCTACTGTACGTGGGACCAGGACTTTTAACTGTGCAGAATAACAGAACAGTTTTAGAATAAAAACTCCCTTTATTTCTTTATATAACCACCTGCTCCTCTAACCACACTTATCCCAGTGTTTCACTAGTGCTTAGATACCATCAAGGTAGAAAGTTTTCTTAGATCAG
The DNA here is from genome assembly GCA_028565275.1 of Leiocassis micropogon. Taxonomy (NCBI): domain Eukaryota; kingdom Metazoa; phylum Chordata; class Actinopteri; order Siluriformes; family Bagridae; genus Leiocassis; species Leiocassis micropogon. The sequence goes on from JAOVVA010000021.1 coordinate 5,469,806, forward strand.
AGCCATAATCAGGCTGCCCGCTTCATGTCTGAAACGCTGGCCTCCCAGGAACTCCTTTAATGGGCCAAATATGTGGAAATGGCTTGTAGTTAGGTCAGTACTATTCTGATCATTATAATGATCACAGGAGCGACTGCAGTGGGCTCCGAGCCACCTTTTTTAAAAGGTTTGCACCATTTTAATGCGGCTAAGAATCTCATCACTTTTACTGTGCTTAAAGTCTTCTACAAATGTCAAGCGTTTTTTACACCTTCATTCATAAGAAATGTCATCACAAGTCCTGGTCTGACACGAATGCCCCTCATATAAAAGATACTGATAACTTTGCAGTCAACTACGTCAAGAGAATTGATTTGGAAGTGCAGACTCAGTGTACACAGAATCCATAGAAGGGTTTTATATTCATATTTTTATATCTTTTTATGCATCCACTGTCCCATTGTGTGTGTCTATGTGTGAGTGAGTGTGTTTTTGTGTGTTTGTGTGTGTGTGTACTCACTGCTAAAATAATACAGTGTTGAGATCAGGACCACTACCAGGAGCAGGACAGCACCGATGCCCGACCAGAGTACCAGAGACTGGCAACCTGGAACAGAACCACAATGAACAGACATTTAAACATTTCATTGGTAAAACAGAGAATCTTATACGTCTCCATCAAACAAGCCTGTACCTTTCAGAGACTTGGACTTGCAGATCTTGGGTGGACGATTCTTATGTCTAGGGTTTTTTGTTGTTGGAGGTGCGAGGGTGGTTATGCTTTCTGGAAAAACAATCAATAAATAAAACAAAATGAGCATCAGGAGCCTGGAAAAAATAACTACCACCTTGCAGATGATGCATCTCAACCACACGCTTTATCAGACTGAAGTCTGGTTACAACAAAAAGCAGAGAGTTTGTATTTAATCTAACGCAAAATAGGTTCTGCGTTTATCTCATAGACATGTGTGCTTTATATTTATCCAGCTTTCTTCATAGACATAATTTTGCAGCCAGGTTTGTTATCTGCAGTATCTAACATGACCATAGAAAAACACTTAGGAAGGAAGTATAAGAAGTAAAAACATATACTGTATATTTTCCTTAAGAAATATTGCTTGAAAGTTATTTTGTTCACCAGTTTGTCAGCAGTAATAATCCACAGCGGCATAATGAATGGATTACCCAGATCACCGCACACATATACACAGCCTATCTACATATATAACAAACAACAATTAAGTTGTTTTTAATTGTTTCATTGTTTTTTACTGATGAGTGTTTAAATTTAAAACCTGTAATATATCAGTTACAAACATTTAAAGCGGCAAATGTCGTTACTGTGGTCTGTTACTGCTGAGAATGCAAGGAAATGTTCTCTGTATGTCAAGACAACCAAAAAGCACAAAATTAATAAAAGAAAGGAAAAAAAGAGTCTTTTTATGCAACTGTCAGTACATTCCTAGATAACATTCCTCTGACTATAGCAACTTATATACATATCCTAATACACACTGTAACATTATGCACACATACATATACTGACAATTTGCACGTTTCATCTCTTTTTCTTATTTTGAATTGCCAGTTTGCACTTTTCTTTTCTATAAAGCAACTGTAATACTGTATTAATTTATATAAGGTACAATTACATTATGCCCCCCCCCCTACTGTTTGTGTAACCTGCTGCCACTGTAACACAATTATTTCCCTCACAGGATCAATAAAGTCTGTCTGTCTGTCTGTCTATCAATCTATCTATCTAACTGGTGGAGATGTTGGGGAACTGCTTTATCAGATTTACAAGTAAGATATGGTTATAAATATTAATTCATAATGCTCATTTAATGTATTTAGGAACATCATCGTTCACACGATACACACGAGCTAGTATAAGCAAAAAACCTCTGCAGCTTATTCCACCGCGTGAGCTTCGTTAATTAGAGGCATGTTCATGTGATATTTTAGAAAAACCAAAACGTCTGTCATAATATGTGAAAGTAGTAAAAACCTGGAATCTAGAATCAGTATTCTTTTGTTGTAATCATGAAGACTGTCGTGCGCTCGTTCTTATTCCCAATTTAGTCACACTGAACATCTTATCAACACGTTTATAACTATATGTCTTCTATATACGAGTTTTATAAGAATAATAATGTCTAATCTCCTCTCGAGATTACTTACAGGGAGTTTTTCCTCATCCCTGTCTTCTCTGGCTCACTCGTTCACAAATACAATTATAAATCCACATCTGGATTTATATTGTTTAAAGTGCAATCAAGCATTAAGAATCAAGAATATCTAGTAAGACTTATTGCTATACCCAAAACCATGCTGCAGATGAGCTGCTTCCTCATTATGGTCAGATTAAACTCTTAAAACACAAGTCGCTACACAGTTTTTGTTAACAGTCCAACTTCAAACTGTATATTTAGGGTTTCAGGTAGACCAAAAGTTATCATTACTTTTATGATGTATAAATTTGACCACTACCAGAATATGGGAATGACATCGCAAAGATTTAGACCTCTCAAAATGAGCATATTATTATTATTATTATTATTATTATTATTAGCACCTGTGCTATTTCTTTGCCTATGGGACCCATTTTCTCATTTTCTGCTCAATCATAGTCGTATAGTTGTTTAAAACAAACCAAAATTCAGTTCATCGTATTGCCGATTTTGTGCTGAACAAAGGTCATCACTCTATACTGCACAATCCTGAGCCCTATATAAGGTTTATTAAAAAAAAAACAAAAAAAAAACAGCAGCACAAATTTTGCCTAAAATGCTCTGTGCTTTAAGAGCTACAAGAAACTCAAAGACAAATGAAGAGAATAGAGACCTCCAGGTCTGATAGAATATCCTGCAGGCATCAGATCTTTGGGGTCCTGCGCTGAGTTCTGACTGACAAGCAGGCACGAGTAGAAGCCCGTTTCATTCTTCAGTATGCCAGTGATGCGCAGTGTGTATACCACTTTTCCTGAACTGTCAGAGGCCGTTGGCTTGTAGCGGCTTTTGTTGATGTTTGCACCATAGCGTAGGCTGTTTATGTTATTGGCAGACAAGATGAACTCGGGTGTGTCGCTGTCCTGCAGTAAACGGTACCAGTTCACCTTTTGACACTGGTGGTCCGGACAGAGGCAGTTCAGGGTCTCAGAGCTGTTGAGGCTCGGGTAGAGCACTCTCACTGCGGATGCTGAAGAAATGAAGAAAACAAGACGAGTTAGGGAAAAAAAAATCTTTGTATTTGTTGTATATTGTTGTATTGTGATGAAAACACAAAATCTAATTCATAATCTTGTTTGCCTTGTTACAGGTAAAATTGCCGTCACGCTCGGTTGTGTTACTTTATTGTGGATAACCTAACTCGGGTCTTCTTAAGGGGCACCCTGCACGTGCACGCTATTTGCCATGTGATTACGTCCAGTATGGTGTGAAAAGTAACTAAAACTTCACACTACCATGCCCCATTTAGACAACGCAGCAAAGAGAGAGAGAGAGAGACGCTTCACGTCGCCAGGTGCTTTGGAGTTGCTAGGAATACCAGATTCAGAACAACTGGTTCCGCTGCTGCTCGTCCTACAGTAGCTCTGGAAGACCAAGAGTGACAACACCAAGTCGAGACAGACTGATTCGATGGAGTCTTTTAAAAAATCGTATAGAAACTGAGGCCACTACTGCTGCTGGGATTCCAAAGTTACTCATCATACAGTATGGTGTAAGACTAAAATAAATAAAGTTTGGACTTGCTGGACGTGCAAGGTCTCATGAGGTTGTTCCAAATGTTCATTGTCAATATCGTCAAAATTTTTCATCTCTGGTGGACACAGATTTCTGTATAAAATCAACATTTCAATTTTTTTTGACAGAAAATTGTACATATTGTACAAATTTATATGTCTAATGTTTCTTTTGTCCATGAGTGTACATGCACTGGAGTCTAAAATGTCTACAATTACAATTTAATTAAAATTTGGATTATGAGCAGCAAAACATCCTCAGGATTAACAGTAAACCTGCCTCGTTTGAGCGACCATGTCTAGCAGTAAAGTTACCCAGGAGAGCCTTTTATACACGCTGTGTGTGTTCTGTCTCCTCGTTAACATCACAACGTCTCATTAACCTTCTAAAAATGTGTTTGAAACAGTATGACTTTAACTTAAACTTGTTTTCATTGGATGCAAGTACAGTATAAATGAATAGAAACGAAAAAGGAAATTTGTGATTATTACGCATATAACAAAATGTTCACAAATTGCGCTTGAGATACAAGCGGAATAAAGCACTCCGGACACCTCTTGGTCAGATATTGTTCTTGTAGCGGTTCACTTTGTGCACGTTGGTGTTTCATCCCTTACATGGTACAACATTTCTACATTTTCGCACAAACTCAACCACTTACACAATAACAGATTGGAAAAACAAGTGAGTAAAGAAACACTTGTTTACCAACATAAATCTGTTCCATTTGCCACGATAATTTTGTAAGAACAGAACTTGCAAAATGCCAGAGGCCTTGGAAAAGGCCGCATAGGGTAGAACACTTTACAGCGTCTTCTTGCAAAATAGATTTTCCTTACTGGTCCTTCTGAGGCAGGCTGCTGCAGAACCATGATAGAAATGTGCTGACATGATGTCAGGTTGGTGGGGTTACCGCTGTTTTACTGAGCAGCCACCAAAATGAGTTAAATAATGAGGTGAAGACATGTTCAAGTTTAGAAAATGAATCAATACTTTTACAAAAACATGAATATGCTGACTCGGTTCCGGCATGCATCGACGATGTCGCTAATGTAAGATATTTGCAAAATATACAGTATATATACACGAGAAACAGTTATATACTGTATCTACTGCATGCAATGTTGTATAACTTATACTCATTATAAGCCATATGTCTATAACTATTATATACAGCTTATAACCAGTATATAGAGCTATCTAATCTTATAATCTATAAACTGACTTTATAATCAGTGTATATGCTTAAAATCTGTATAAAGAGTTTTTTTTCATGATGGCATATCCTTATAATCACTTTATTGGGATAAGTATTGAGTTATAGTTTACTAATTATAGTGTACAATCAGATTATAGAGTTGATATCAATATATAAGCACATAACCAGGTTATAGCGCGTATTATCAGTATATAAGGGTAAAATCTGATTAATAGTGTTTAAAGTCAGTATAAAAGAGTGTAATCAAATTACAGAGTTTATATCAGTATATAAGAGGATAATCAGTTTTTAGGGTTTATAATCAGTATATAAGCGTATAATCTGATTAATAGCGTTTATAGTCAGTATATAAGTCTATAAACAGTATATAGTCATAGAAACAGACAGAAGCTTTTACTTATTGTTTATTTATTCATTTGAAATAAGCATATAATTAGTATATAGTGCTTATAACCACTATATAAACGTATAATCTGTGTTTATAACTAGTAAGTATGCGGAAAAACAGTACATAATGCTTATAAGCTGTAAGCATATACAGTACTTATGAGCATATGGTTTTAATCAGTACTTACAGTATGCATATTTTACTTATTTTTTGACAGACAGCTTGCAAAGTCATAACCACTCTGTTTACATAAAACGATCAAAATCCTAATGTTTCTGCAATTTCAAATAAGTTTTAATGCTGAGCCATGATATTACATCAGTGTTAATCCACTTAAGTTTTAAAAGCATCATCTGGCCTGGAGTGTAGAATTAACATCATCTGTGCCACCTCCAAGAAACTGTATATACTGATTTTGTAAATTAATATGTACTGTACACAAAAAAATAATATAATACATGCACACGTAAAAATAAAGTTCTTGTTACTTTCTAATCTAAAACAATTAAGACAAAACCTAGACAGCGTCGCAGACAGTCAAGTTGACCGAGGCCTACTTTTTGCGAATTTCAGAGTGAGAGATATAATTTGATCTTAATCTTAATGAGGAAATATCGTACCTGTTATCATAAAGCAGAAAAGGCTCCAGAAGTGATTGAGGGTCATCTTCAAGGATGCAGTTCTATCGCCAGTATGGGGTTGCCTGCGCCTGTGCCTATGCGTGTGTATGTGTATGTGTGTGTGTGTGTTTGCTTTAGTTTTTGTTTTTTTGCTGCCTGTCCTTCTTGTTATGTCACACAGCAGGGAGGAACTGAAGTGTCTCGGGCCCCAGCCACTTAGTGAACCTATCAGAGCATGAGTCATACACACACACACACACACACATGCACATATACACCAAAGATCTTTATTAATTGTTATCTAACAATTATACTTAACAATAAATATGAACTTTATAAACACATTTAAATGTATGAAAAAGCAAGTGTATAGCAAAATATCTGTAATATTTAATTTTTTCATAGTATGTATTACAATATATAACAGTGCATGCATATGCATATATTTGACACCGGATATTTTATCACTATGAACCTTTTCATGCCCAATATTAAACTTATTTTATTTTTGATAAAGTATGTGATTTATTTTCTCGTCTAAATAACAGGCCATCACAAGCAACGTACTGACTTACGAGACCTTATGGAATAAGTTCGGAATATAAAAATGATATTAGATGGAAAAATAAACCAGGATATACGTTTTTTAAGCATGTAAAAAAAGGTAAATTACAAAAAGGTAGCTCTGGATAAAGATGTATGTTAAAAATTCGATAATTGTAAATAGCGTTAGAAAACAAAATAGAAAATAAGGAATATGATATTTCACCAATGTCTTTCCAACATTCCACTAAATCCATCAGTACCACCACGAAATTAAGAGTAAACATGCCTGTTGTTTGCTCACTGCTACATCCCAGGTGTGTGACCTAGCCCAACATCTGCAGCACACCACCAGCAGCCTGCACATCAACACTGCTGGAGTTAGAGCAAACCACACGCACACACACACACACACACACACACACACACAAAGTTGGCTTTGTACACTCTAACTAAAGTTTAAACACATATTTTATGTCATCGTAGCGGTTTTATATCAACGCACATGGATGTGACACCATCCTTCTTGCTTCGATTTGTCTAAGTGGGTTGTCTGTCTTTCAGTTAGTGTGGGACGTTTTTTTATAAAGATAGTGGTGGTTGTTTTCGTGAGATGAAAAGATCTGACAAAAATCCATCACAATAACTAATTTCACCAATAAACGACAGGTATAATTTCCGAGTTCCAATAACAATCGACACTGTTCCACACTCTTATCTTATTTTAACCTGTGTGTTTTACTTTTAATAAAAAAAAAAATGTAAGTAACACAAAAAAGTATAATTAGTATATAATTACATTATATCTTAATGTAATCTGATACAATCATATTGTCCTGCGTTACTACTTTTCCCAATCTCACTTACAATAGCGACTCTTACAAGAAAAGTCAAATACAAAAGACAAAATTTGTTCCTCATAGATGTTGTTCTTCCGCGAACCCAATGCCACGTGTTGCTCCAGTCAGGACATATTTGGTGCGTGAATATGCAAATGGAGCGCTAAATAGTACTACCTGAACGTAAATATAAGTCACATAAAAATTTGACACTATGGTGTAAATCTAAATATTAGTATGCACAAGTCCCAAACTGACTAAAACAGACTTTAGAAGACCTGAAGCTGAAAAAAGAGAGTAATTAATTATGCAAATGACAAATGTCTGATGTGCATCACAATTAAAAAAATATATATTTAGTACTTTTGGAAAGAGGGCAGGGGTCAGGGGTCTCTCAGTGGTTAAAGCATTGGACCTGGTCCCAGGTTCAAACCCCACCATCAGTATAATGAGATAAAAATGCTAATTGCTCTGGATAAGTCGGTCTTCCGAATGCTGATATAGAAATATTGCACAGGTTTTAGCAGTAACTGTACTGCCCTACACATGTGCACTTGATGTAGTCCTGCATTGTGGTCAAATGTAATAATGTGTAGTCTCATGTAGTCTTGCGTTGTTTTCTGTCGAGCCTTGGTCCTGGGAGTTTCATCGTGCACTGTAGCAGCTGTATAAGATTAAAAAGACAGTAAAAACTGCTTGATGTGACTTGAGATATGTTAAACATATTAGGTATTATACCGTAAAGGGGAAAATACAGATTACCATTTTACTTCTGTATTGTAACAGTACAATAATAAGTGGGTGCGAATACTTATGCACTTATGGACTAAGGTTACACCTGGGCTATTTGATGATAAAATATTGATATAATGATAAATTATCTCAAAATATGTCAGAATTGTTTCAGATATTACACATGTATCATATCTTACATGTTGGTTTATTGAAAAAAAAAATGAATTTGGTACTGAGAAACTGCAATTTAGATTTTTTTTCTTTTTTTTCTCTTAAGCATTGCTATTTTTGGACATCAAATAACACCACCACATAAATTATTATGATTATTATTAGTGTTATACTGTGTATATATAGTACTGTTTTTCTTGCTGTTTGTCAGCAAACCTGTATATATACGTATTATGTACCTGTATGTATTATGTAAGATGTATAAATGATGCATCATATTAGTCAAACCGTAAGGATGTCAAAAATGTAATTTCATATATATACTTAGCTGTGCATTAAAAAAAAGCACTGTTTAAACCTCTAAATGAGTATATCAACAAACAAAAACTTTTGTTAGAACTCAAATGAAGAAAAGGTTAAATGGAGGAAAGGTTCAGTTGCCACATTCTGAAGCCCCCATCGCCCCACAGCCTCAGTCGGAGGTCTTCAGAGGCTCGTGAGCTAACGGGAGGGTCGTACGGAGGGGGAGGATGTGGGCGAAGCATGCGCGCTTAGTGGTCGAAGGTTTGTCTGAGACACTGGGAACGTAACCACATTGTTCTTTGAAAACAGGAGATCTCAGGGGGCTTCAGAGACTCGCTGAACGTGCCGGTGAGGGGTGTGCGCTCTTGGCTTTAAGGTTTTCATACGAAAAAGCTCAAACATCTGGAAAAAACAACTCGAGAAACCTTAAGAGTGTGTCTATAGAGAAGTTGTGTTATAAACTATGGGTGTCTTATTTTAAACATCTCCTATATATTCTATTCTAAAGTACGCCAAAACATCAAAATATATTTCATTTAATATATTTCATTTAATATATCCAGTGAAATCTGGGATTGCGAGTAACGCGGTTTGCGAGTGTTCCACAAGACGAGCAAAGATTTTTAATAAATTTTGATTTGGAAAACGAACAAGTCTTGGTTTACGAGTACCGAGTATCAT
>JAOVVA010000021.1:5484625-5499526 GCA_028565275.1 Leiocassis micropogon
CAAAGACAACACTGTTACATTTGCGCGAGATTCATTTCCTTAGATGCAATTGTAGATGCTGGCCACATGATGGCAGTGTGTGAAAAGGAGACAAATTTAGTCAAATGGATTGATAAACTTTATATTGATATTCGTGTCAAAGGCGTATAAGACTCACTTTGTCGGACTTAAGAACAAATTGGACTTATATCGGGGACTACCTGTATTTTGAGATGCTACTGACGCTGAAGTTGAATGTAGCAGTTCAGTTCATCTCCTCCCTTTTCCAGTTTGGAAAGCCCAGGCATCTGCATCCACTGTCCAAGGAAGACCATTCATTGGACTACAAGGAGACGGGTTTTCATGCTACAAACGCTCTGTTTCAGCTGAGCTGAATTTTAAAATCTGATTACACCGATTACTCATGAAATCTACTTCAAGGTGTACATGAGGTGTAGGTGACAGAACATTATTGACAGTACCATGCTCATTCTCCTCCTCCAGCTGACTCTGCGGTGCTTGCCGGACCAGGTTGCGTTGGTGCTTGCGACCACTGTAGTGTTCGGCGGCCATCGTCGGGTTGTTAAACGAAGCCGTGCACAACTTGCAGTACTTGTCTGGGTCACTCAGGTCGACCCCCTGGGCAGCAGAAGCGGTGCTTTCCTTCTTGTCCTGAGCGACATCGCCCTGCGTGCTCGCCTCTACTGTGTCCTCCACGGCTGTCACAGAAGGACTCTCTGTGGCCCTGGCGTCTGCCAACAACAATCACTGATTCTTAGACATGCTACTAAACTGTGAAATGTACACAAGCAAACAAACCACTGTTGTTCAAAGTGATTGCCATCCCTCACCTACTAAAGACGTGACGCTAGACTTCCTCATGTTCTTGGCATGGACTTTTCCCTTGTAGTGAGATTTGGCGACCACAGGAGAGCTAAACACCATGTTGCACAGCTGGCAGAACCTCTCAGGATTGGCATCAACACTGTTAAGGGCGACCTATAATGCAGAATTCACATTTTTTTAGTCATGGTTAGACATTCAGGTGCGTCTACTCATACAAACAAAACACTTTTACTAATTTTTATACAATTACATTTCCCCCCTAATATGACCTCATATAAGAGGTCCCTGGTTTAATGCTCAGCTATTCTGTTTTCTGGAGGGGTGTGTCCCAGCAAGACCTCATCCACATAGACACTAAAATGACATGTTTGGAGGAGGAGTGAAATAGAGGGAGTTTAAAGTATTAAAAAATGCTTTGTGTGAGGTGTATTTTAGCTGGAGCATTAACACACACATATGCTTTGGTAGTGCTCTGTGACCTGTGTCCACTTATAAAAAAGGCAGGACAGCAATCAATCAATCAACCAGTGAGTCTATAAATAAATAAATAAGTCAATAATGTTGATTCTGTATTACCCAGAATGCCATCTGACTATGTGCTGAAATTAGGGAAAGTGGGATTTAGCTCTTGCTTCCTAACTACCACTAAAAAAAAAACAGCACTGTGCAACAAATCTGCACCAGAATCACTAATCACATATTAATAAACAAACAGTGCTATGAAAAAGTATTTGCCCACTTCCTGATTTTTTTTGTTGTTGTTGCATATTTGTCACACTTTAATGATACAGTATACAATAATACAGTTTTTAAATAATGAATTAATTATATAAATGAAAAACAAAATGTCCAAACCTGCCTGGCCCTATGTGAAAAAGTAATTGCTCCCTAAACTTAATAACTGGTTGGACACCTTTGGCGACAACAACTCCAATCAAGCATTTGGCAGGGAGTGCTTCACATCCCTGTGGAGGAATTTTGGCCCACTCTTCAGCACTGTCCTGCTGCATAACCCAAGAGTGCTTGAACTTGGTTAAAAAAATAATAACTTTTGTCTCATTAGTCCGCAGAATATTTGTCCAAAAGTTTTGGAGAGAATCAATATGTTTATTTGGCAAATGTGAGACGAGCTTTTGTGTTTTTCACGTTGGGACAGTTTTTCAGTTTGGACAGCCTTTTTCCCTTAATAAACGGAATCATAATTTAAAAACTGCATTTCGTATTTACTGTGGTTATCTTTGTGTAATATTAAAATTCACTGGATTATCTCATATCACATAAGTGTGACAAATATGCAAATATGAGGTTTACTTAAAAAAAAAAAAAAAAAAAATCATAGATCATAATGATCATAGATGCAATGACCCAAATGAGCTATCACGCTAAACCTGCACTCATGGTAATTTACCTGCGAGCCGTCACTCTCATGGCGCTGCTTGTTTCTTTCAGCCTTTTTGGTCTGCAGGTAGATTCGAACCCGCTGAGCGTGCTTTTTACCCTGATGAGCAAAAAAAAGGTTTAAAAACACAAACATCTTAACACTATATAATAGACATATTTACTGTAAAAGCTCATACCAACCTCATAGTGAGAGACTCTCTGAGACTCAAACATCAACACTGCCTCACACACCTGACAGAAAGTGTCAGTAAGCATGCCTTTAAGGAGCTCTGTGTCAGTCTGGGTTTCTGCCAAAGACGAAAAAAAATATCACATATTCAGTTATGCAACAACAGCTAACATTATGCTGAAAGTAGACAAGAACTATGTTGAACTACACTCAGAAACTGATACTATTACGATCAAAGTACGCAGATGTGCAATGACGAACCAGACTTTGAGAAACAGAGCATTGTAACCTAGTGTATGCTGGATTACATGGCAATACATCACTGCTGTTTATTCATGCTTGAGTGTTAAATAAGCTGATAAAGATTTGTTAATTTGTCAGCATTCAGAGTAGCACAATAAACTCCTCACTGTATATTCAACAGAGTTATTAAAAAAAAAAATCCATGATACACACACATAATCTGAAGCTCAACTTTAGCCTGGTCAAGCACAGAAAATCATGGATATATATAATACAAAATAATAAAAAATAATACAAATATTTATGTTAAAAGATTCTGAGGTCGGTGCTGGGGAGACAGTATAAAGCACTAATGTTTTAAGGAAAAAAAAAAAGATGTGTTATTGTTCCTTAGCAATTACTCACTTAACAAATGACAAAAATATATACAGTACTGTGGAAAAGTCTTAGGCACATTAGACAAAAAAAAACTATGAAGCTCACCAAACAGCTCAGTAATTAATGAAACAAAGTCAGTATTTGGTGTTATGATGCTTTGATGCCCAGAGTTCTTCTAAGGACCTCTGACTGTTACACCAGCTTCTTATTTCTGTGCAAAACCCATCAGTTTCCATATTGTTTTTGTCTGAAAAGTGGGCGCTTATATATTATACTGCTTTTTGTAAATATTTTTCTTTAACTTTCAGTTTTAAGGTGGAATACTGATGTTTGAAAATCTAAAATGCTTTTGACCTGACTCAATAAAATCCTAAAAAAAAAACCCTGGGGAATAAAAACTTCCTTTGAAGTTTTTATTAAAATGACTTTTGCACGATACTGTAGATAAATAAGCTTTTTGTATGTACTGTATGAAGAGCATGCAGGATATAATAAAGAAAATTCTGGGTTTATAATTAGTCTTTAAGTTACCTTTATTATTTAAAGTACTAATGATTACTAATAACTGCACATGTTGACTATATTCTATATTCTCCCTATAAAAATCCTCTAATGACAGACCAATCTTTCTTGTGATCTTTAAAGTAAGCCAGAGGTAATATGGATTTTTTCCCGTCAATTTGTATGCTTTATTTGCATTTTGCTATTGCCGTGCGTAATTGTAGTTTACTGTAGCTATACCGTCCTTATTAGCGGATTTTAGACGGGGTTAACAGCAGAAATCTCTGTCTAATAGAGACAGGAATCACAGTCTCAAATGCAAACATCCATAATTTTAAAATTTTAAAATTTTAGATTCAGTGTGGCGCTACATGAATTGCCACAGAACAGAATCATGATACAACACTGAATAAATTTTTGTACCCATCCCTACTGTATAAGATTTTAGAGGCTTCAGATATTGTTAGAAGTTGACACTAATGAAAATGCTTTTTTTTTTTTTTACCTGACTATAATATCAGCCCAGAAATCTTAGCATGTACAGCTGACTGCTGAGATGTCAATGAAGTACCTAGTACTGTATGTGGGGAATGCCATACTCTTAAACTGAACCAAATTTTCAGTGATTACAACTAGGACTATTAAGGCAGCAATATAATGTCAATATGCTGTATTGTTTAGTTAAATCCTTTCCTCATTCCTAATTCATCATATTAGCCTTTTTATTTGTCATTTTTATTGATTTTATTTTATTATATGAATTAAATGTAACAGGGAAAAAAGGTGTTTAATTTTAAACGCGTTTATCTTGACAAGGTAATCGTACTGAAAATCCTTTCAGCACACTATAACTGTATACTTTAATATATAATATTAAATAATATAGCATTCCCCACATACAGTATTAGGCCATTGGTAGTGCCTTATTTATACAAAGGTGAGTCAGAAATTATATGCACTCCAGTTATATTAAAACTTCTGTTTTCATCAGCACTTTCCAAGAATGATTTACATCAGTCCATTTGTAACTGCGGTGCAAGCAAAAATAAATGCCCCCTTGCGATTTGCACAAAAGAAGAGATTCCGATATTTTTTTGTGGTCTGAGATGGCACCTGTCACCGAAACAACTTGACGAGTACCTTTTTTTTTTTTTACTTACTTACCCAACGACAGGTATTTATGCTAGTCTATCACTATACTAAAAGATAGATATACAGATAGATAGATAGATAGGATCAGGAACAAAAAGGTAGATTAATAAAACAATTTTTTACATCCATTATTTTAAAAGTATCCATTTACCAGAGACATAAACTGGATAAACCTTGAGGTGTTATGTGGTTACGTGCCTTCTTGTTCAGGTGGTAAAGGGGTCAAATAATCTTTTAAAACAGTAAAATAGTACCAACGTCATAATAAAAATAGCTCTATTACGTCATCTTACGTAACTATGACAGTCTAAACTCATCCAGCTAATATAAATAATCTCATAATAATAATCTAATCTAATATTAGAAATAAATGCCTGTTTTATGTCAGGTTTTTCTATTTCTTAATCCTTTTGGGTTTATTAACTCTAAAAGCTGAAGTTAAACACGGAGTGAAGCAGCCCTGAGTGTGTTATTGTTTGATATGGAAGGCAGCCGTGAACCAGCTAACGCTAAGCTAGCATGAATTAGCAGCATGCTAGTCTCATTAGCGTTAGCTAATACAGTATAACTGCTAAAACCTCTCCATCTCGAACAATTGGTTAGCAGTGTAGTATATATGAATCCTGAATCTGGTGAAATACTCGTTAAGGTGCTTTTTTTATATATTAAACAGGGATGTAACAGACTGAACACAGCTAGCACACAGATGTTTGGCTAATTACTGTGCCGCACTCACCTTCTTCAACATCACAACTATGGACATTAGTACTGTTTTGCACTGTTTCTAAATGCACAGTGACACTGTTTTCAATCGGACACGATACGCTGTCCTCAGACACAGACATGTTTTTTTTTTTTATCTCATAAACGGAAAAGGTAAAGCCACCTAATCCGACATGACTACACAGAGCCCTGGCTAGGCGAATATAACGCAGCACTGCGCATGCGCCAAACTCGCACTATCCTACTCGCCTGTATTAAATCAGTTTAAATTAACAAGTACCAGGAACACCATCAAACAGTATATAAAATAAGGTATAAAAGTAAGATAGCAAATAAAGCAGCATTTAAATAAAAGAAAATATGGCTTTACATTGACATGTGTGAGAGAACTTGTGCACAAATTCATTATCTTCATAGTCTACTGCTTTATCCAGTACTTGGTACACAAGATGGGGTACCAACACTGGATGGGGTGCCAATCCATCACAGGGCACACACTATGAGCAATTTGGGAACATCAATTATCCCAGGTTCAATTCCCACTCGACGCCCACACCAAGCCACTGGGTCCAGGATAAAATGGAAGGGTTACGTAAAACCGTGTGTTCCAGGTTGTGTGTGGATGGGATAATCAGAAAGACCACCAACAACAATAAAGCCTAATCTGCACGTCTTTTGACTGTGGAAGGAAACCAGATCACATAGAGGAAACCCACCAAGCACAGTGAGAACATGAAACTCCATGCACACAGACCTGATGTGGGCATCGAACCCGAACCATGGAGGTGCGAGGTGACAGGGCTAACCCCTATGCCACCTACAGTGCATTTTGAAAAATTACAATCTCATAAAAACGTTAATTTTCTTTTGTAATTTAATTAAAAAAAAGAATCTCTGGAATATAATTGATTTATCAATATTAATATCATTATTTAATATTTCAAACTCACTCACTTACCATCTATACCACTTTTATCCTGTTTACAGAGTCATGGGGAGGGGGGGGGCAGGGGGGCTGGAGCCTATCCAAGGAGACTCAGGGAACGATGCGGGGTACACCCTGGATAGGGTGCCAGTCCATCGCAGGGCACATACACACTTATTCACACACTACAGGCAATTTGGGAATGCCAATTAGTGTGGAAGGAAACCGGAGGACCCGGAAGAAGCCCACTGAACACTAAGCACGTGGAGAACATGCAAACTCAGACCATGCACACAGCTCTGAGGCGGGAATCGAACCCTCACATTGCTAACCACTAAGCCACGGTGCTGCCTGGGATCTAGTATACACACAGTAGGCTGGTCTCCATATTATGCAGCAAACATTAAACATTTTACATTAAAAAAAGCTATGAAAATCACATGTACTAGTGATTCCAAATAGCCTAAACCACTTTTTCTTACAAAATAAAGAAAACTCAGTGTGACTTTAGTCAAAGAATGAACAAAATTCAGGATCAAAACTAATATTTCTTAAAAGAAAGGAAATTAATCAGATAAAGTGTACAAATTTGGGTTCCAGAAATTTCCAGAATCATCATTTTATTTTCTAGATATATTCTGTTGTATTTATTATGCGACTTAAAAGTTGAAAAGACCTCTTACACCTAAATTCTTTTTTAAACATTAACGTAGTGTGTGTATTTTACTTGTTCCAGTCTTTAAAGAAAAATATCAGTCTTCCGCCATCTTGTGGCAACATAAGAGAATGCGCATGCGTGTTACTCAGTTCCTCGTTTCTATGGAAACCCGGACAGCACAAACGCTTAGCAACAAGTCGCAGGGGTGTGTAGCCTATGCGTTTATAAAGATCAGCTAAGGAGTTATAATTTACTTTATTTTTAAATATAAGGAGCTGAAAACCAAGATGCCGGTCCCTCAGAAACCTGTGACTGTTCGGTCCATGCGGGTAAATAATCTAAATAAATGTGCAGTTTTGTAAAACTTTTGCCATTTATGTAGTTAGCTGAGAAGTGTGTTGGTCTCTCTCTCTCTCTCTCTCTCTCTCTCTCTCACACACACACACACAACAGTAATTTCTTCCCCACAATGGATTTATCTTCATTTGTCTTCATGTCTTTAATGTCTCACACAGGGATCCATCACTCAGTCCCTGTTAAAAGCCCCTTCTGTAAAGGGAGGCAAAATCACCAGCAAAAAGAGGGTTAGTACCAAATCTCCACATCATAATTTATGTAATCTGTGTCAAATAAAACACACTGAGGTTTCTTTCACCATGCAGGATGATGAGGACGGAACAGACACCGGAGACGGAGACGAGTGGATGCAGGGAAAGACTTTGGTTAAACCTCCAGACCAGCTGGACCTGACTGAGGCGGTGAGAACAACTGGGTTCCTTGAAGGTTTCTGAGATTAATGAGCATCCTAAAAGGATTTAAGTTGTAATTGATTGATAAGGAAACAGTGTTGAACCTTTCAACTTTGTACTATACAGAAATGTGCATTTCATGTCTCAGAAATTATTTCCTTCTGAGAAGTAAAGAACCGTGAACTGATTTAGCAATGCAACATAAAGGTTAATTTTTACTATTATTATTATTATTATTATTATTATTATTATTATTATTGTCTAAACAACAGTTTTTGTTCACTCACTGTCTGCTTTAAAATGAACATTATGAGATGCTTTTGAGTTACAGTAGCGTCCCTGTCAGTGTATGCCTGTATACAGGATAAACTGGTGTAGACAATGAGAGTGAGTGATCTTGCACAGTATTGCATACACGTCACTAAAGTCTCTACAGTCTCTGTCTAGAGCTAGGAGCTGTATTACATCGGTGAGTCAAAAAAAATTTACTTTCAGGCTCCTAGTAATGAATCCATGCCTCATCTCCAGTAATGATTCTCTTTAAGAAACTTTCACCTTCCTTAGAGTATCGCTCCATATTTTGTTTGCAGACATCCAAACACTTCGGTTTATACTCTTGTGTTGTTTCTACACCAGGAAAAAAAGAAAAAAAAGTAAATGGATAGGAAAAGAAGTCAATATGCTGTCAACAGAAAACAGTATGTACTTTCATTTTTAGGGCCCAAGCACTATGACATCAGCAAGATAATGGGTGTGGCTTGGGGCCCTCACATGAGATTTTGCTGCATAGCTCATATGAACTTGCACGTATGCACACGAAACCCGGTACACATTAAAAACTCATTGAGCTGAACAACTTTCACATTGCATTGCATTACTCAACAGGAAGTCATTTATTGTGGGTCGTACTCCTTCTAGAGGATTTATACAGTCGCCACCAAACCGGGCCTATGTGATCTCAATACACTGATGACAGATTGCAGAGAGATTTTTGATATTTCAAATGGGTCAGCCGTGACGACGCCTTCGATTTATTCTGAAAAGTGGTTAATAATCATACTGAAATGACATCAGATCATCATAGTGTCATCATAGTTTTTTTTCAGCATCTAGGGCTTTTTGGAGGTGCCCACTGTCTTTCTGGTGGCGATGGCGCCAGGTGCTTGGGCCTGCTCATCGCTGCTTGCACCTTAAACCTTGCAGCAGTCCGAGCTGCTGTTATAGAAAATAAATCAACACCTTCTAACCAGTCAGAATCAAGAATTTACCAGCACTGTGGTATAATTATTAAAAATATGTGGAAGCATGTCTATTGGTATTTGATTGACTAGAAAAAAACACACTCTTGGCCAGGACAATACTGTGTTTTCGTTGCCTGGCGATTGAAGCTGAGGTCTGCTAAGATCAAACGAACGTTTCCTTCAGTATTCATACCAATTAACTATTTCAATTTTTTTCCTTTTGGTCTCTTAGGAGCTGAAAGAGGAGTTCACAAGAATACTGACAGCAAACAATCCGCATGCTCCGCAGAATATAGTCAGATACAGCTTCAAAGTAAAGCCATTGCACATTCGCCTCACTTTTACTCTCCGTTTCCTGTATACATAAAACATGTCATGACACTAAACACGCTACGCCTTCCTCAGGAGCGCTCGTATAAGCCGATCAGTAGCGTGGATCAGTTGGCTGTTCACTTCGTGCTGGAGGGAAACCTTCTGCATAAGGATTCTGATGAGGCTCGAAGGCAAAGAGCCAGGCAAGGTTTTGCAGAAGGTAGGATGGTTACCATCTGTCAGAGTAAAAAAAAGAAAAAACACACCATGATGTTATATTAATAGTGATGGTGTTGCTTATAGTTTCAGAGCAGACAACTACGGAGACAGAAAACGTAGTAGAAAACGAGGACATGGTAAGTAAAGGCAATAACAGGAAGAAGAAGTGAAATTAAATTGAATGTTTTGATAGAGTGTTAAATAGTTGTGTTGTTGAGCAGGCAGATGGGGCTGAGGATGCAGGTGATGCAGAAGATGGCAACGGAGAGGAGAGACCGGACAGCGTCGACATCCAAGCAGAGAAGAAAGAGCGCAAAATCACCAACCAGTTCAACTTCAGCGAAAGAGCATCACAAACGCTCAATAATCCTCAGAGAGTAAGATTCAGCTTAGTCAATCCAGGATGAAGCTGAACTAGTTTCTCCAGCCAGATTTTCTTACAGCATCACACAAAAGTGGCTAGACAGAATTGAATGAAACTTTTGTATTTGATCTGTGATAAAGTTAAACCTGTGATACTGCAATACGTTATCATTCATATACTCTATAGTGACTGACAATTCACTTGGTCTTATTGAAAATGGACTAGCGTAAGTATTGAACCTAAATTCTGTCCAGCAGTTGATTTAAGACGCGCCCAGTTTGATGCATGCTGTCGAAACTTACAATGTAGCCTACTTATCTATAAGCATATTTAACAACCCGAATTGAAAGCGGGAGCAATTTGGTCCTTCTAATTCGCCATCTGGTGGATATTCTGTGAAGCACAACACAAATTTTAAAATTATAAAATGGTGCTTGGATTCAGCGGCACTCTGCTAGACAAATTGCAGACTTCCATGGGAAAATTTTTAAAGGCCACATCTGTAAAGCCATTCCCCGGAGACTTGGGGCACGAGGCGGGGTACACCCTGGACGGGGTGCCAATCCATCGCAGGGCGCATACATACACACAGACACGCTCATTCACACTCTATGGGCAATTTGGGAACACCAGTTAGCCTAATCTCCATGTCTTTGTACTGTGCGAGGAACTCCATGCATTGAGAGTTCTGTAACAATAGTGACAAAAGTGAAAGTGAAATATATCAATTTATTATCTTTGATAAACGAAAATGGTCAATGGTTTTAAAATCTTCACATGACAATGCATGAAGCTTGGGTCACTACGTATCTTCCACAACTGCCGTTTTGTAAAATATTTCTTCTTTGTCTTTCAGCTGTTCCCTTTTACATCTCGCCACTTTAAATCATCTGCCTCCATTTAACCCTATCCTCTGAATCCCCTCCAACCAACTAACTTCATGTCCTCTCTCATTACATCCATAAATCTCCTCTTTGGTCTTCCTCTAGACCTCCTGCCTGGCAGTTCCAACCTCAGCATCCTTCTACCGATATGCTCACAATCTCATACTGTATCAATGTCCAAACCACCTAAATCTGTCCTCTCTGACTTTATCTCCAAAACATCTAACATGGGTTGTCCCTCTGATGGACTCATTCTTGATCCTATCCTGCCCTGTCACCCCCGAAGAGAACCTCAACATCTCCATCTCTGCTACCTCCAGAGCTTTTCTTCAGTGTTACTGTCTCTAAGCAGCTTCACCTCCTTCTTTTCACACTATCCGTTGCTTTGGACCATTGACTCTAAGTACTTAAAGTCCTGCGCCTTCTTTACCTCTGCAGCCTTGCTTTTTAAACTCTGACCGTAGTGGTACTGTACATGTACGTATCTGTACTCGAGCTGACAAAACGTGCATATCTGTTATATGAATGTGTATGTCTGTACTAGACACTAAAGACCCATACATGAAGATTTCTTTGGGTACCAACTGATTTCTATTTCTGCAGGAAAGATCCTGCCAAACCGAACCTCCTCCTCGTGCCACCTTCTCCGCTACAGTTAATCAGGTAAGAGCAAATGTGACTTTCGTACTCAAGAGGCAAGTGAAAGTTATTTTTACTCAGGTCTGCCGTACACAAGGTGATGTAGATGTGACTAAAGGATGGGCTAAAATTAAATGTCTTGGCATGAAAATAAAATAAGAAATAAAAAAGTTGTGCATTACCAAAAGTTGTGATCATGGACATCAAGAACATCACTCAGGGGAAAAATATTTAATTGTTTCAAGTTCCATCATGATGCGTCTTTTATCTGGCGTCTTTGTTCATATACTGTACAGCAAGGCCCATTCTGGCAACGGAATAGATTAACCTTATACACAAACACATGCTACGCGTGTGCGTTTGCAGTGGGAGATCTACGATGCCTACGTGGAGGAGCTCCAGAAGCAGGAGAAGAACAAAGAAAAACAGAAGACCCTTTCGTCCAAGAAGGAGGAAGACAAAGGGAAGAAGAAGACAGTGTTGGTGGAGAATCAGGTAGGAAGCTTTGAGTCATTTGTGGTCAACAAAGGCATTCTTTCAGGCATTAACGTCATAAAGCATGAGTTTATTGTCTGCTGTGTAAATAGACATTAATAAGAGCCTGAGCGTAACACATCGCACCGATCTCCTTTATCAATCAGAGTGACGATATCACCAAAGTGGCGAAGGTGGCCAAGATTATCGAGCGCATGGTGACCCAGAACACCTTTGATGACATCGCTCAGGGTAATTATTCCTCATTGAAATTTAGTTAAGGGTAAGAGTCCACGACCCATAACCTGTAAGAGTCCAGACCCCTTTCTCCTTTAAGGGACATTAGGTGGGATGTACTATAACATAGACCAAATAGAGCACATGGACCACGTTTTAAAAGACGTCAAGTGACATCTTCCCGGATAATTTTAGGGTTACTGTCACATGACTGCACCGGGATGTTCATTAGATCTCACTCCGTCACTTACTCACTTATCGTCTATACTGCTTTATCCCGTGTCTCAGGAGACTAAGAGGACAAGGCGGGTTGCCAATCTATCACAGGGCACACACACACACACACACACACACACACACACACACACACACAGGCACAGGCACATACTACAGGGCGATTTGGGGACGCCAATTAACCGAATCTCCATGTATTTGGACTGTGGGAGGCGAAAAA
Organism: Leiocassis micropogon; assembly: GCA_028565275.1. Classification (NCBI taxonomy): domain Eukaryota; kingdom Metazoa; phylum Chordata; class Actinopteri; order Siluriformes; family Bagridae; genus Leiocassis; species Leiocassis micropogon. Next base: position 5,497,174 of record JAOVVA010000021.1, read on the forward strand.
CATGTAAACTCCATGTACACAGACCCGACGCAGGAACTGAACCCAGACTAAATAAGGAACTTTCCAGGAAAGTTAAAGTGTTCATGAAACCCCAACTCTGCTTTTCTTCTGGTCTTCGTCCATTTTAGATTTTAAGTACTTTGAGGATGCGTCAGACGAGTTCAGAGAACTAGAGGGCACGCTTCTGCCACTGTGGAAGTTCCAGAATGACAAAGCCAAGCATCTCTCAGTAACCGCTCTCTGCTGGTCTGTAAGCATTATACCACCCATCTCCATCCATTTAATTATTAACCTAAAAGAACTGTTAGGTGCTATTTTTTCTTTTCATCCAGGAATCAGAAATACCAAGACCTGTTTGCTGTTGGACTCGGTTCATGTGAGGTCACCTTCAGAGTTTTAAGCAGACTTCAATATTCCTTCCAAATGCAATTTTTAATTGTCAACTTAAAAACTGTGTTTTTAAATGTCCTTTTATCCGTTTCTTTCAAGATGAGTTCACAAAGCAGGGTCGAGGCATGCTGCTCTTCTACTCCCTGAAGAACTCCACCTACCCAGAGTACATTTTCCACACACAATCTGGGGTCATGTGTCTGGACATCCATAAAGAGCTGACGTACCTGGTGGCGGTGGGTTTCTACGACGGTAGCGTTGCAGTGTATAACCTGAAAGAAGACAAACCTCAGCCTGTTTATAAGAGCAACACCAAGACGGGAAAGCACACCGACCCGGTGTGGCAGGTAGGGGGCGCTACATTAGTGTTTGAGAACCAATTCCAAGAACCATAACTACAGTATGATGGCTGTTCAAGTCAAAGTGGGATTTTTGATTGCGCAACAGAACAGCGTGTTTCATTAGTGCTCGAATACCAGGTCGAAAGTTTTCTCGGTACGTTGTAGCCATGAACGGACTGCCTGCCTGCCTGACGTCTGAAACGCTGGCCTCCCAGGAACTCCTTCAACGACCCAAACTATACGCTGACCCATACCAAGTTCCTGTGATGTGCAAGTGGTGTTGATGAATAATTGTGTGTACAGTTCCCACAGACAGATGGCGCAAGTTGACAACACATATTAGTTGATTTTCAAGGATCAGACGTTCCACTCGCTGAATTGTTCACGGGAACAATGGAGTGCAGCAGGCTCCGAGCCACATCAGCCGGGTTCAACATTCACGAACGATCTTATTTTAAAAAAAAAATTTTTTTAAATGTATGCTTTTAATCATGAGAAATTTCTTAACAATTTCTTAAGGTCCCAGTTTGATTTGCACGCCTTTCATATTAGCAGAAATGACACAAACTGCATGACAGAAAAATTCCATATTAAGAAAACTAAATGAACATTTTATTCTGTCCCATCACATTTTGTCTTGTGATATCCTCCTAGATAAAGTGGCAGAACGACGACATAGACAAGAATCATAATTTCTTCTCGGTCTCCTCTGATGGACGTGTGGTATCGTGGACTCTTGTGAAGGCAAGTTTAATACAACCTGCTTTGTCTAATATCCAAGGTTCTACTGTATGTGGTTTAATAACAAGGGTAATGTTTTGCTCCTTTCAGAACGAGCTGCTGTTCACAGATATCATTAAACTCTCTGTAGAAGGAGCTGTTTCTGAAGGACAAGAGGACATGACAATTGCTGACATAGGTGATCATCAGCCATCCATAACTTCTTACAGCATTTATAATTGAGCGTTCAGTTTAATTGGAATGAACCGCCATGAGCGTTCTTCCTTTAAACTCCTGCATGGTCCTTGGTTATTTTTGTTTTGACCAGATTGTTTTTGCAATCTATTGTTCCTGCACAACATCCTGAAACTCCTCAATGCTATCTTTTTGTCTATTCCAGCCTGTGGAACATCTTTTGATTTCCATAAACAGATCGACTACCTTTTCCTTGTTGGGACTGAAGAGGGCCAAATCCACAAGGTCAGTAACAACTGTCCCTCTAGTTTATCATTATAGGAGTTTTAACTCATCAGTTTTAACTTATTGTAAGGTTTTTTTATATGATGTGAACATTTCCATGCCGCTATGCCCATAAACAACCCCGTCATTGTGCTTCCTGATTCCTTATATAGTAACACTCCCTATAGTCCGTGTCCAGACGAAAATTTGCCTTTTTCTGATTTTTTGGCTTATTTGTCACTCTTAAATGATTCAAACATGTCATGATTGCACAAAGATAACCCAAGTAAATACAAAATCAGAGTAAATACTTTGTGAGACAGGTTTTATTTAAGTGATTTCTTGATTCGACAGTAATCAGGCCTGGATGTGGCACGTTAAATTTAACTCAGACAAAAGAATTATCACAGTTTATTCACAGTTTATTCATACTCATTTAGCAA
>JAOVVA010000021.1:5510025-5531733 GCA_028565275.1 Leiocassis micropogon
GGAGTGACAAGGATGGAGAGGATCAAGAATGAGTTCATCAGAGGGACAACCCATGTTAGATGTTTTGGAGATAAAGTTAGAGAGGCCAGTTTGGACATGTTCAGAGGAGAGATTGTGAGCATATTGGTAGAAGGATGCTGAGGTTGGAACTGAAGACCAAAGGGGAGATTTATGGATGCAGTGAGATTGGACATGAAGTTAGTTGGGGTGAGAGAAGAGGAAACAGAGGATGGTGGAGGCAGATGATTCGCTGTGGCGACCCCTGAAAGGGAACAGCCGAAAGACAAAGAATACAGTACTGTATCTGAGGGCTAAGGGCCTTGCTCAAGGGCCCAACAGGGGCAACTTGGTGGTGGGGGTGGGGTTTGAACCTGGGACTTTTCAGACCATTGTCCAATGGCTTAACCACTGAGCGACCCCTGACCACTGTTTATGGCCTTGTTATTGTGAATGAGTGAATGGTTTTACTGTGACAGCTCCAGTATATGGCTAAAAGTGTGCACATGTCTATCCATACAAATATCCATACATGGGTTTTCTACAAACTGTTGCCACAAAGAAGACAGCACGCAGTTGTCTAGAATGTCTTGGGACACTATAGAATTTTATTATTATTTTTTAAAATCCGTTCCTTGGGACTAAACAGGTTCCAGCATTACAATATCCCGGTACACAAAGCGTGACAAACAATGGTTTGACAAGGGTGGTTTGAAAGAACTTGTGGTCTGCACAGAACCCTGATCTCAATCCAAAATCCTCAATCCCAAATGCTGACTGCACACTTGGATGGGGGTCTGGGTTCGATTCCCAGCCACGCTTGATTCCCGTCTCTGTGTGCATAGAGTGTGCATGTTCTCCCCGTGCATGGTGGGTTTCCTCCGGGTACTCTGCTTCCTCCCACAGTCCAAAGACCTGCAGACAAGGCTAATTAGCTTTCCCAATATGCCTGTAGTGTGTGAATGAGTGAGTGTGTGTGTGTGTGTGTGTGTGCCCTGCGATGGATTGGCACCCTGTCCGGGGTGTACCCCGCATCATGCCCTAAGCCTCCTGGGATAGGCTCCAGGCCCCCTGCGACCCTGAATACAGGATAAAGCGATATAGAAGATTAGTGAGTGACTGCACACCTGGATGCTCACACAGTGATGCTCCAAAATCTCAAAATGGAAATCCTGCTCAAAAGGCTGTCATGGCAACGAAGTGGGCACCAATTCCATGTTTGTGTCCATAGTTTTGGAAAAGGATGTTCATCAAAGAGAGGTGGTGAGATGTCCACATACTTATGGTGCATATACTACAGTATAGTGCATCACAGATGTTCAGTCTAAGTGAGACAGCATTATATGCATGCATTCTTCGCTCCTGTTATACGACTCACAAGATGCTGCACTAAAGAAGGACATTATCGTATGGTGCATCTGTGAGCGTTTCTCATTTTTCGACTGTTTCCAGCAGCGCCAGTTTGGCTTTCGTTAATTTAAGCTGTATTCTGTTAGATGGGTGTTGCGCTGCGCCGTATTACGAAGCCGTTCCTGGCTCTAGGGTCTTTATTAGTGCCAGTCAGATTGTGTGCCAGCATGAGCGCACAAGTCACAGTGTGGAAATAACTAGTAAGTGCCAGAGTCTCAGTAAGACTGGCATCTCTTCAGAAGTCTGCTCCTTTCCTGAAGGCTAGAAAATTTCCACTCTGCGGTATATTCATTTGAAATAAGGTTCAAAGCAGGACCGAGTCGTTATATTATATATTATACGTACTCACAACAGCCTGAAACTGAACGTTCCTGTAGAACGCTGTTATGCACATGGGTTTATACACTCGGGGCATGGTTGCCGAAATTCATCTGCGACACGACTCCATCGCAGAGCCATGCTGTTGGTCAGTATGTGACTGTGTGCTTTCAGTGGGCCTCCTACAGTTACAGATGGCTTCTCCAGCCCTTACGGGTGTATTTTTGTGTTTCTGCGCCCCTGCCTCAGCTGCTTAGAATAGAGAAGTGCATTTAGTAATGCTCTGTGACTAACTATGAGCAATGCTGCTTGACTAATACTTTACCGCGGGCACTCTCAGCCTCTGTCCCCTGACTCTCACTGACTGTCTTGCTCAGGTGGGTGGCCTAATGGCCATGAAAAATGATCAGCACCATAATAAGCCATATTTTCTCTCTCCCTCTCTCTCTCTCTCTCTCTCTCTCTCTCTCTCTTTCTTCTAATTCCGCTCATTCTGTCTTTTTATTCATCGCTTCTCAGGCTGCAATGTTCAAACCGCAAAGATACAGGCTTTATACGTATACTCCTTTACATACCTTATTTTCCGTCTATTGTCTGCACTGACTGTTAATCCTGCCTGCAGTGTCTCTGACTGGATATGAGGGGTGTGTGTGTGTGGATATTATGAGGCGCTTTTTCAGACTGCATTATTTGTTTGTGAGCTTGAGCTCCTTCCTCTTGTGCGCTGGTGTCAGACTGCAGAGTTTAGCACTCTACTTCATTTCATGCACCCGATTAAACTCTTCTGCTAAATAACAGGGCTGAAATTGTTCCGTTATAAAAAAAAAAAAAATTTTTTTTAAAAGGAAGCAGAAATCTCTCGTCCTGGCCTTGTCTTTGCACCAACCTTGCTCGAATTGCTGGACCGGTGAATTAGAGCCGCACAATTAATTGCAAACATCTACAGTATTTTGTCCTTCAATGCTTCCTTCCTTCCATCCATCAACCTATTTATCTGTATTTCCTGCATTCCATCCATCCATCCATCCATCCATCTATCCATCCAATGCAATCATAATAAAAGCTGCAGTGACACCAGAGGTGGGAAAAGTACACAAATCCTGTCCTCCAGTACAAGGAGAGATACCCTAGTAAAATATTATATTATATTATTAATATAATAAAATATTATATTGTACTATAGTACAAGTAAAAGTCCTGAATTTATAGTTCTACTTGAGCAAAAGTACAAAAGTATTTACCTTCAGATTTATTTAAGTACTGAGTTTGTATTAGCTTACAGTAGTCTTAAAATCATCATAAAATGACTCTCTCTCTCTCTATCTCTGTTTCGTTGCTACCTGCACTTGTCTCCGCTTCTGATTTCAAGCACCTGCTACATGATTAGGGAAGGCAAATCACGCAATTATGCATAACTAGCGTTAGTACCCGTCGTTGATGGGAAAAGAGTTTGTAGAAATAGTTTAAAGGTTAAAGCATCTTTAATGTAATCAGTGATGCCATTATTTCAGGTTGAAGCCCACATCTGTGTGTCTTTCTGTACAGAAAAACTCCCTGTCTAACTTATAAATAAAGTATTAATACAAATACAATTTTGTAAGGTTAAGTGTCTTACGCCTTGTTTACACTAAGTTGTACATCTGTAATTGCAGAGTGAATCACATCGAAAAAGTAGATCAGATCAAAATTAAGACAGGTTTTGTCTTAAAACGCCTCCAGTGCATTAAAATTCACTAATACCACTTCAGTGCTTTTATTCCAGTGGTAAAAAAAAAAATTCATTGATCCGAGTAAAAATATTAAGTTTGGCTTTTTCTAAATAATATCTATTGGTGCAGATGTTTGTGTACATTAAGTAAGTAGCTTATTAGTAGCTTATTTGAAAGTAGATTATTAAATCCGCCACATAACTGTTCATAACGTCACTTTTATTCACATTTTGATTTTACTTAAATTTCAGGCAGATATCTAAGTACTGCAAAAGTACTGAACAATAAAAAGTAAAAAAAAGTAAAAAAGTATTGAACAATAAATATTGTTCAGCTCGTTTTGCGTGATGCTGTTACAAAATCTGGCTGGACAGATAGAAATTTTTCTGAGACTGGTTTTGGGTCCCCTATGTATTAAATGAAAATATATAATTGAAAGAGCGAGTTCTGCCCAATATACAGACAAAAGCTTTCTTTTATTTATATACAGTAGCTAGCCAGCTGGTGGCTCTTGAAGTATGTAACGGCTTCAAATACTACCTACAAGTAAAAGTCAAAACTTTCCACTAATAAAACTACTCAAGTATAGCACAGATATGTGAAATATGTCCTTAAGTACAGTAATAAAGTTAATGTACATATTACCATCTACCCCGGAGCAACACAGCATATAAATGCAATATGTAAAACCCTTTATCCATCCATCTATCTATTTTTAACTTAATCAAACCATTCTGTTAGCCATCATGCCATGTGGTTTGGGGATAGGATAATCCTAAAAGAGAGCACTTCCAACTACAGTGGCACATGGATCCAAACCGCGCATGAAAAACGACTCCCACAAAAATGTCACCACAGTCACGGCCTGCCATATTCACTGACAGATTTCTCACCCTCGTCACTGTTCTGACTGAAACCCTTACAGAACCGAAAGTTACAGAGATCTTTTCCTCCGGGCTGCCGTTCCAAAATGGAGGTTATCCGGGCCATCGCAGCGTTTACACACATACCGCAGAGCTATTAATTTTTCCATTAATTTAAACGACCCTAATCCTGCTCTTCCGTCTGTCTCACAGGTGCACGTCTTCGACCTGAGTATAAACAAATACGAGGCCATCTGCCAGCAAGCCGTGGTGTCTAAGAAGACCAAGCTAACTCATATCGAGTTTAACCCCGTGTACCCCATCATCATCGTGGGAGACGACCGAGGCAACGTCACCAGCCTGAAACTCTCGCCCAACCTCCGCAAGAAGCCGAAGGTAAGGGGGAAAAAAACATAATGCTGCCCGCAGGAGCTCCTGGCTGCAAGCCTCAGGCACTCACATGTGATGTATTTATGACAGTATATTATTAGTTCCCTGGCTTGATCTCCACTTCCATTTTGCTTTACTTTCAATGACTTTAAGCCAAGACAAGACTTCGATTTTGCACCACATATAGGCAAAAAAATAACTGGAACAATTCACATTTATTACTGATTTTTAGAGAGAAGGATTTTTAAAGGATATCATCGCGGCTTAGTTAAAGCCAGCTACTTCATTTCCTTAAATTGTTGTCCAGTACCCTCTTCGGGTTGCTTATTCTTATTCTGCACTTTCAGAAATGCTTTATTCCTACACTACCCCCATCAAATTGTGTATTAATTAAAGTACAGCACATCATACTATATGTGTAGTTATATTTAATCTGGTAGATTGTCCATGAAACACGGAAGTTCCTGGTATTGCTTACAGTATGTTAAAGCATTTATAACCTCAATTGATGTAAATGCAACTTAAGACAGGAAAGAAAACATCTCGACTCCAACAAAGTACTGACACCGGAGACTCATTCCCACTCACTCATCGTCTATACCGCTTAATCCTGTATACACGGTCGCGGGGGGGCTGGAGCCAATCCCAGGAGACTCAGGCCATGTCCACACAAAGCCGGAGATTTTTTTCTACTTCTTTTTTTTTTATAAATCTGTCCACACGACCTACGTTTTAGTCCACAAGAAAATGCAAAACGCCCTGTTAGGAGCGTCCCTAATCAACAGGGAGCCAATCAGAAGCCTAGACAAAACGTCATCACCGGTTGTAGAAGTCCGACAGGTCTCATCCAAAACCGGCGTCGCTGTCTGCGGGGTCTGTGTGTCGTCGGAGTTTCGTACTGTATGTACTGTAGCAGCAGTGAGCTTCGTAGTACATTCAGACACCTCTGTTCGTTAACGTAACGTGTGAGTAACTGCGCGTGTATGCACACGTATGCAAAAGGACCAGTAAGCAACGTTAACACAGTCACTAGTTTACTGTACGCAAGTCCACTATTGCACAAAATATCCTCATAAACAAAGCTGATTTCAAATCAAGGAGACAAGCACACAGACCATGACATCAGGTGACATTACAACAAGCCAAAATCTCTGTTTCCCCTGCGCACACAACACCACTAAAACTAAGTTCTGGAGAATCTTCACTTTGGACAGATTTTTCCAAAAGTTCTGCTTGCATGTAGATGAAAGGCCAAAACCGCAAATAAAAATCTCAGTTTTTAAAAATACCCGGCTACGTGCGGACATGGCCTTAGGGTACAAGGCTGGGTACACCCTGGACAGGGTGCCAATCCATCGCAGGGCACACACGCATACTCAGGCTCCCTCACACACTAAGGGCAAATTGGGAACAAAAATAAGCCTAAGCCAGTCTTTGGACTGTGGGAGGAAACCGGAGTAGCCGGAGGAAACCTACCAGTCACGAGGAGAACATGCACACAGAGGTTAGAGTCGAACCCGGACCTCTTGAGTCTCGGCAGGACGGTGGCTTAGTGGTTAGCACTGTTGCCTCATACAGTCGCCGTGCTGCCGAGACTCAGCTAAAAATCTCCTTTACCACATAAACACTTACAACAGTTCATTTTTTTAATATACACAAGAAACCATAATGTATTGAGACAAGCACATTAATATTGGCAGCAGCAGCGCTACTGTCAGATCTGCTGTTATAGAAAATGAATCAACACCTTCTGACTAGTCAGAGTTGAGAATCCAACAGCGCTCTGATAAGTTTTAGCATTCAGACCGCGCTCGCCGAACTGTTCAGCATTTTCACGTCTGCAGCAGCTTCTGAGACGCCATGGCCTTTCTGAGCGAAAGGTCATCTCTTTATCCCTCATTTGCTCATTTCCACCTCATCGTCATTCATACGCCGCCATAATCGTGCTGGTGATCTACTTACTGTAGTTGAATCCTGATTAACAAGCATCCTGCATTCCACATCAAGCTACTCAGAATTCATGGATTTCTTTGCATTATTCATGCCAGTGATTGTGTTTTTTGTTGTTATTTTTTTCGGGTCGTTGTTGGTTTTTTGTTTGTCTGGAATGAATCAGTGATCATGATTAAGAAGACCTAAGCCTGTACTGAGCAGGATAAATAACAGTGTCACACAGAATGAGCTGCTCCCTGCAGATAATGAGCATCTCCAAGCTTCCTCTCTCTCTCACACACACACACACACTTTCCCCATCTCACTCAATATGCGTTAGAGATAAGCTGCCATCTGGGTGTTTGCCAAACTGCACCGATGTGCTCAGCGTACTCTTTTGTTATTGCAAAAACACAAGTTTGTGTGGTCACTAGTGCTGCGTTACCATTAAAATCATTTGTACAAATCGCTGCAGTACTAAATGTCACAGGTTAGCACTGCGCCACTATAAGAAGCTGCCGATATACAGTACACACTATCTAACTTACAGGTACCAGCCGGCACTAGGATGGAATGTGGGGCGTGCTGGAAAATAGGAAAATACCTAATAACATGGTGGTGTCATGCCGAGGGGCATTTGGTGACTCAGTGGTGGCGTTCTCGCCTACCATGCGGAAGGCCCGGGTTCGATTCCCAGCCAATGCTCAAACCATGCAATGCCGGTCCCAAGCCTGGATAAAATGGGAGAAATCTGGTTGGTAGTTGTCATGTAAATCAGGGTAAATAAAAAAAAATAATAAGGCATGCCACATACAGTAATCCATATATAGTCACAGTTCAGATTGTACGTCTGCAATCCATGTAATTCTAGCTTTAACGACTGTGAATACTCTTTCCCTTCCTGTTGTTTCTTTTTGTCTCTCTTGAAGTTGAATAAGACAAGAAACACAGCTTGTAATGTTACCAAGCAACCGTACAGCCCTCTGCCATAAAGACATCCCTGGAAAACTTAAAGTTACAGCTTCCTTCCTAATTGTTACAAAGCACTCAAGATTCTTTACAAAAATTCAGGTCATTCAATTTTATTTATATAGCACTTTTAATAATGGGCATTGTCACTCCCAGTGATCCTGACCCCATCTGCCTTCTGCACCTGTTGACTCGATTAACTTCATGTTAATTTGAAGAACTTCTGTGTGCTGTGGTTTCTGGCACCAGGACATTTCAGATAAGTCATAAGGAACAGCCTCCATGGATCAGACTCGCTTGTCCAGTGCATTCCATGTATGCTCTGTAGGATTGGGATCTGGGGTATGGAAAGCCAAACATATCAAAAGTGGGACGAAACCGAGGCACACGATTGAGCCGCTCTGGGAGGACCAAATATCTGCACGGCCCAATGGACAGCGCAACGCGACTATCTGGATAGCGCAGAGATAATCGGGTTTATTTGTGCAGCCCGGTGGATCGCACAGCGCGGTACAACTTGAGCAGCGCTGCCCAGTGGGTTGCGCAGGTTTGTGATTCGAGCAGCGCTGCTCAAGTTGGTCCACGCTCCGCAATCCACCGGGCTGTGCGAATAAACCAGATCATCTCTGCGCTATCCAGATTGTCGTGCTGCGCTGTCACTGGGCCGCGCAGATATTTGGTCCACCCATGCCGGCTCAATCGGGTGCCGCGGTTTCATCCCACTTTTGATGTGTTTGGCTTCCCATACTGGGGAATTTGGAAGCTGGGACAACACGGCAGGCTATGATGCACTTAGTGTTCCGATACCTTTCTATCACAGCTAGCAATAACACAGCTAATTTTAAGCAGTTTGCGACATATTGGCTGTTCTGTGGGATCGGAGCAGACGGCCAGGGATTTGCCCCCCACGGGCATAAATGAGCCCATAATCTTGTTACCAGTTTACTGGTATATAATTGATAATCAATGCTTATGGTATGTGGTGTTAATGCTATAGTGGAGAATTAACGGTCTAAAGTATCTACGGTCTATTTTTATCGATTTGTTCTCTAATGAGCAAGCCGGAGGTGGCAGTGGTGAGGAAAAGCTCCTTAATCCTGCAAGAGCGTTGAGAGAAACCAGACTCAAAAAGGAACGCATCCTCATTTGGTTGAAATCGGATATCATGACCATAAATAAACAATAAACTAATTCTGTAACCGTGTGCTATATGGCCAGTGTGCAAATTGTTTGACAGAAAACATGTTTTGGTTAACATGAAGTCCAACCTTTTCACTGAGACCTTGGTCTCATGGAGACTTGGGTGCAAAAATAGTCTGTAGTTCTAAAACTATAAGAACTGAGATTAATTGCATTCACAAGCCATCACAGCAAAAGAGTTTGGATCAGATGTAGTCCAAAACCATCTTCATGGTTTCTGAGTGGGACTGTCCTCATCAGTCACATGTTTCTATAAGCAGGTGACATGTGGCCATGTTCAGGAGCAGCGAGTGGTTTTCATGCGATGAGAACTCATGAGAACCAGAAGTGGAGCACCAGTATGACTCAGGCAGGTCTCGATTTCCAGAAGGGTTCGAGATGACTCGAAGATACATAAACAGTGCTTTTCTTCTTTTTTTTGTGCCAGTAAAGAACCTGCAAATTAGCCCTTCTAGTAGAAACGATAAAGTATTATAACCTCTCAGAATGAGAGCCAAAGAAAATTAACCCTTAGGAATCTGAGGCCTTTCTGAAGACCTGCAGCACTCTTCTTAAATTTGTGTTAAATTTCAAATCTTTACTGATTTTGTAGCTAATACATTTCAGTCATTTATGTAGAGCGCAAACTTTGTATGGGCTGTAAATATGTTCGATTCATGTTTAACATTTAAACGTCTGTCAAATGCATAAAAAATACAGTTTCAAACTTTAGCAAAAAAGCAGAGAAAATGCATGATAAACAAAGCTGACAGATTGTTTTGAACACAGAACTGACTTCATGAAAGTATTGAGTGTGTGCTCATAGCAAACCAACTAAAGACACTCAGAAAGACCTTTTATTTGGGGTAAAGTGATGATTTTTTTCAGCAGATCCTCTGTTTCAATGAACAACCCACGAGTTTTCATGAGGATGTAAGACCTATTGACTCAGGTGACCCCAGGACTCCAACGTATTGATGTCTCAGCTGTTCACACCTATGCATGCAGATTCCTCTCCGGGAATCAGGGAGAGAAAGAAAAAATAAAGAAACCATTCATTGAAATGCAATTCTTATGCACAAAAAACCCCAATAAAAACAACAGCAAGAATATGTTAAAGTATATTATGAGCTCACATTGGAGCACATTTCACACAGCGTTGCAAAGCTAAAGTTTATTTAGCAAGTATATATTTGTGCTTTATGTTATGTTATATTATTTTTATTACATTTCGTCTGCTTTGCAAAAGTTGCCCCTCTTTATGATTGAAATAAATCTGTCCCTCATCTCCCCTTTGATCCAAATGCCGCTGATTAATTTAGCTTTAATTCAGTCATAATATACTCAGATACAAAGAGGAGCAAATTTTGCAAAGCAGACAAAATGTAAAATCAGTACCCCAGAAAAACTACATAGCACAAATATATATTCTCTTAATAAATGCTGCCTTTTATGAAGTGAAAGCGTGCGCCAGTTGTGAGCAGCTTTATTTCAGTCATAAATTCACAACCACATTGCAGCCATTCGTGGTCAAATAATAATTCAACGCTGGACACAGAGCAAAAAAGCATAATGATTACTATTATTTAAAAAACCTGAAGCGCCTAATGTGGATTCATGCGACAAGTCATTTTCTCTGAAAAAGATTGTTACATGAATATAAGAATATTTACATTAAAATATTGAATTTCTTTTTTCATTGAAGACCTGCATCAGCACATCACTCCCCCAAACAACACAACAATTAGCATTCACTTACATCTGAATAGAGTCGTTTACATAAATACCGCATGTGAATGGGGCGCTAAGCGGGGGGGCGGGTCTCCATGGAGTGTGAAGATGAGAATCTGACATACAGCTGTTTTTTGTTTTTAATATTTATTTAGTAATAAACATTTATTTGCAAATTAACTTTTTGGAAAGTAAACCATCTACCTTTTGTGTACATATTTTTTTTTATTTCTGAGTTGCTACAATATAGTTTCATTTACAAACAAAAACTTGCAAAGAGATAAAAAGTGATTGGCATTATCGGCGGTGCCGTCGACCCCTGAGGGTATTAATCAGATAGGAAAATTTAACAGCGCTTTGATATGAGCTCTTATTAGTGCTGATGCATCACAGCAGAATCAGTCTCGTTCTGTCATTTCATTTCTTTATTCTACGCATTGCTTTCTTTTCAGAAAAGGTCGACTTCTATAAGAATCGATACGCTGCTCTTTTAACTGCTAAGAAAGTAGAAAAAAAAAACCCAGTCTACATCTTGTAGTCTTTTACAAAGTCGATCATGTCTGACCTTTATGTTTCCCGAGTTGTCGTATTACCCCGCTTGGGATTTGTGTATGTGTGTGTGCCTGTGTGTGATTGTGCACTTTAGATCGATGTGGGCCAGACAGTCCCAGTCTGGCCCACAGGGTAGTACAGAGAATATGACTGTGACAGGAAGGAGCGGACTCGACACTGAGCCGAGTTAGTGCAGAGTACTGAGGGAACATCTTCCAGTCATCCCGCCAGGCCTCCAGTAATCCTATCATTCCGGCTCACGGGTTTTAATAAAAAACAAACAAACAACCATATGAAAAATTGTATCCTATTTTCATGATTTTAAACCTTAGTTTAAAATATCTAAATTTAAAAATGAAATGTCAGGGAAAAGTAAAGAACCCAACAATAACATAGTCACATAATGTACAGTACAGTACTGTGCAAAAGTCTTAGCCACCCTATTGTATTTGAAAATTTTTAAAAATGTTTAATTACATAACTTTCATCTTAAATTTCTAAATTATGTCAGTAAGTAAAACAATACTTTATAATATAATTAATTACTCCTATAACAGCAGTTTTATAAGAGTAATGCAGACCTCATCATTATGCAGACCGTGCCTTTATGATTAGACGTTTTTGTGAGTCATTTCAGTCTCATTTTATTTTAGGCCAAAGCATTTCCAAAGTATGGATGTGCCTCCACTTTTCTTTCTCAATTACACATTCTCAGTCCTTGCTAGTTTGTACTTTATTCTAATACTTAATACATGTACACTTAGGCCATTTGTCCGACACTCATCCAGAGCGAATCACATTTTTATCTCATTATACATCTGAGCAGTTGAGGGTTAAGGGCCTCACTCAAGGGCCCAACAGGGCCAACTTACTGTAGTAATGGTGGAACCGTACACCATTGCCTTAACCACTGAGCTACCCCTGCCCCTACAAGTCTGACTTTAATAGTTGTGCGTCTGGCTGTTTAATTATTCGTTGTTTAGTCTGTATTTCTGCTTGCTTGATGTTCCCTGCGGAAACACACAAGTCTACAGGGTCACTAGTGCCGTTTACATTTACACAGAACAGATGAGTTACAAACGCAGAAGGCAGAGTCGAAGGTGCCGCTAAACAAAAGCATCGAACATGCCTGCAAGGCTTCATAACATGAAAGACAGGGAGCGAATAACCATGGAAATTTCGACTTCGTAAACAAATGAATAGACAATGTGAACAGCGCTGTTAAGTCATTCTGTTATCATAGTCCTTTACAATGCATTTATTAATGCATGTACAGTATCTCACCATAATGTGAGAAATATAAATAAAGAGCAAGATTGTAGTTGTAGCTACTGTAGCTTGTACTGAACCAAGGCTAAACAGGGTGTGATGGTGTAGGGAAATCAGTTTTCATTTCTTTTTGTATCAGAGCAGTTGGCCAACAATCACAGTTTACTGTTACTGATTAAAGATCATCATGCAATATAAAAAGCAAGTTAGTTACTGATATCATTTCCATTATAGCAGCTATAAACAAAATACCCTCTCACCCTTCATCCTAAATACTTTTTCATATCAGGAAACACAAAGTTACAGCTTCAGCTCTGACACTCAAGATACGTTCAAAGATTTTATGTCTCATCAGCAATTGAACACTTTCCTAAATGTGTTTTTCAGTATGTGGAGCATAAAAATCATGTAAATCCTTGTGATCGGCCATAATGATCAGCCATTATGGCCACCCGCCTAATATTAAATATATCCACGTTTTTCCTCCAATACAGCTCTGAACTGTCAAGGCATGGACTCCACTAGACCTCTGAATATGTGCTGTGGTAACTGGCACCAAGTTGTCAGGATCAAATCCTTCAAGTCCTCCAAGTTGAGAGGTGGATTGAACTCGTTTTTCAGAATGTCCCACAGATGCTCGATTTGATTGAGATCTGGAAAATTTGGAAGCCGGGTCAACACCTCAGACTCATTGTTCTGTTCCTCAAAGCATTCTTGAACTATTTTTGCAGTGTGTCAGAGTGCATAATCCTGCTGAAAGAGGCCACTGCCATCAGGGAATTCAGTTTCCATCAAGGGGTACTGTATACTTGGTCAGCAACAATGTTTAGGTAGGTAATGTTTAGGTATTAAAGTAACATCTACTGTACATAAATGGCAAGACTCAAGGTTTCCCAGCAGAACATTGCCCAGAGCATCACAGTGTCTCAACCCACCCAATGCCCGCACGCTCTTCCTTTTGCCGTCATCCTGGTGCTATCTCTTTCCCAGGTAAGCAGCACACATGCACCCACGCATCCATCCACATTGTTCCATTCCTCCCTGGGCCGGTTCTGATGCCCACTTGTACATTGTAGCCACTTGTGGCAGCGGGCATAGGTCAGCATGGGCAATCTGACTGGCCTGCACCTATATACTGTAGCTCCATTAACATTTTCATTAACATATACATTAGCAGTTTGAGCCACAGTAACTCTTCTATTTGATCGGACTACAGGGGCCAGCCTTTGCTCCCCACATGCACCAATGTGTCTTGGCCGCCCATGCCCCTGTCTCTGGTTTTCTTTTCTTGAACTATGTTTGGTACTGTATGTCCTGACCAGTGCAGACCAGGAATATCCCACAAGAGCTGCCGTTTTGGAGTTGCTCTGACCTAGTCGTCTAGGCATCACAATTTGTCCCTTGCCAAAGTTGCTGAAATCCCTAAACATGCCCGTTTTTTTCAGCTTCCAACACATCAACTTAAGGGACAAAATGTTCACTTTTTGCCTAATTTATCCCACCCACTTCCATCTATCTTTGTAATGAGATAATCAGTTCTATTCCTTTCACCTTTCAGTGGTCGTAACGTTATGGCTGATCATTGTATATAAACCTCTGAGTAGCCAGCATTCCTGTCAGAGCTGCTGTTATAGGCAATTAATCAACACTCTTCTGCCCTATCATCACCAGACGGTAAATAAAGCGTCAGGCATTGGATAAATTGCAAGTTGCCATGCCCTCACTTTAGTGTATTACTTGGCAGCATGTTATTATCTGTGGAATAGCCTTTCCCTGGTCAAGTGACCACACAATGCTGCAGCCGGCTATCTTATTGCAAAAAAATATTGATTTACATCATCTACTGAAATGCGATATTTGCCAGGACCCTTATCTCCTCATCTTCTGCCTGGAACCTCGTCTCCTTTCTGCTTTTAAAAGCCGTTAAGTACTTTTTAACTGCTTGCTGAACATGACAGCAATTAAGAACTGTTTGGAACATTCACTGCTTTCTTATCAAAAGATGCAGACTAGGCATTTCGCAAAAGTTCTTCTAGAAACTTTGGTACTTCTTTCTGATTTACAGTCTCTGAATTACTCAGCAGGCATTAAATCTAAGTGCTGCATTACTTTTTGGTTTGATCAAAGGAAATGAGTGATGACTATACAGCTACAGTGTATACCTCATCTGATCATCTATACCACTCAATCCTGTGTACAGGGTCGCGGGGGGCCTTGAGCCTATTCCAGGAGACTTAGGGCATGAGCCGGGGTACACCCTGGACAGGGTGCCAATCCATTGCAGGGCACATGCACATACGCACGTACGCACACTTACACGCTCATTCATGCTCTAAGGGCAATTCGGGAACGCCACATAGCCTAATCTGCATGTCTTTAGACTGTGGAAGCAAACCAGAGTACCCGGAGGAAAGCCACCAAGCACGAGGTAAACATGCAAACTCCACACACACAGAGGTGGGAATCGAACGCGGACCCCGGAGGTGCAAGGCGACAGTGCTAACCGCTAAGCCGCCTGTATACCGCATATACTGTAGAATGCACCGAGTTTGAGAAGCAAGTACTGTAAGTCTGAGCATGTTATTCCTTTATAGAAGGGAGTCACAGAGAAATCGTGCGTAACAACATGGGGAGGGAGGACAAAGACAAACAGTTCGATTAGTTAGTGTGTCAAGGACATTCTGAGCTCTCGGCATGAACAGTCAAAGCAAATATTGTGTTCGGAGCTCTAATTTAAAATAGGCATCAGTCAGAAGTTACTCTACTGGGGCAGGGACATAAAGTTGAAGGGATAAGTAGCTTAGAAATCTCATATGAAGAGGTTGACACATCAGGAGTTCATTTAACACATATTTGTGAAGTTTACATTTTGTTAACAGCGCAAGCATAATATTTTTAGTGATACTGTGGATTAATGTGAACCTAGTTGGCCTTGTTTTCAGCCGAACTACATCACCAAAAAAAGATAACCCACAAACTTTAGACAAACAGAAAATTGAAAAACAGTCCTGTTGTTTTATGTCTTCTTTAATTTCCCACTCATTCATTCTTTATACTGCTTATCCTGTAATGTCGTGGGGGGCCTATCCCAGGGTACACCCTGGACGGGGTGCCAATCCACCACAGGGCACACAAGCATACACTCACCCTACGGGCAATTTTGGAACGACAGTTAGCCTACGGTGAACGTCTTTGGATTGTTGGAGGAAACAACAGGAATCCAGTGTTCAGGAATTAAACCCTGAACCCTGGATGTGCGAGGACACAGTGCTAACCATTATACCACCTTGCCACCTGTGTGCTTTAATCTTTGCATGGAAAGCCATTGTTCTCACCTTGTTCAGCCATGATCCACTCCCTAACCCTTTTTCCATCACTAGTCTCAGAGCTCTGTTTGAACATGCTCTTATGATGTGAAACACAGCTAGCCTATCAATGCAAAAAGCACCAGAATATCTTTATAATTCCCACCAGACATGGTTCTGTGCATTATAGATACACTGTCTGCACTTACACTTTACTTCCTTTGCTTGGAAGCTCCAGACTGTTTTTAAGGCTTAAAAAATAATACTCTTATAGACTTTCACCCACAACCTTCTTCCAAAACCGTCCCAGTGTGACAGAAAAACCACAACCGTGGCAACTATGCAACGGTTCTATAAATGAAACCAACCTGAAAATGTGTATATGATCCTAAGGGCAACTTGTGTTTGAAATAAAGTAGGTTGGACTTGTTATAAGGCAGCTCTTTGGTGAGCCACCGGCATAAAATGAGAAATCAGATGACTGGAACTGAACGCTCCCAGATGACAAGTCTGATGTAAAAATCGATTTAATTCAGTTCAGCAGGTGCTGGCAGACAATTCCCATCAGCATTCTGAATTGCTCCTAAGCATTTTTAGTTTTTTTTTTTACAGAGCTAAGAGTTTGTGCAGAATAATAACAAAGGATTTAATCAACGGAAGGAGATTGTCCTTGAACAACGGGGGAGCTTCATCAGCAGAAGTGGAAATGCTAACAGTTCATTTGGCAGCTTCATCAGGCAGATTATTACGTTTTGTATCTTGTCCAGAAAAATGATGCAAGGGCGACAAAGGGGCTGACGTCTATAATTTGTAGAATGATGACTATATGGCTGATGTGCTTTCCGGCAGGAGCAGAATAAGCCTAGGAGGCCTATAATTGAGAATGTCAGACTGTGTCAGAGTGTAGACTGTATAGCACCAAAATGCTGCTGATCTAAAAGAACTGTTGACATCCGGTGCTTGAATGATCAACGGCAGGTACAGTATAACTAGGAGAAATATTAAAATAAGATTTAACTCAATTCAGTTTGGCGCCATGGACGCCTCGCACCTCCAGGGTCCGGGTTCAATTCCCGCCTCAGGGTCTGTGTGCATGGGGTTTGAATGTTCTCCCTGTGCTTGGTGGGTTTCTTCCGGATAATCCAGTTTCCTCCCACAGTCCGAAGACATGCAGATTAGGTTAATTGGTGTTCACAAATTGCCCATAGTGTATGTGTGTGTGTGTGTGTGTGTGTGTGTGCCTTGTGATGGATTGGCACCCTGTCCAAGGGTGTACCTTGTGCCCTAAATCTCCTGGCATAGACTTGAGGCCCCCCACGACCCTGTACACAGAATAAAGCGGTATAGATGATGTGTGAGTAAGTAAGCGAGTAAATTCAGATTTTGATTTTTAATGACTTTTTATTCATTTATTCATTTATTTATTTGTATTGCACATTTAACAATGGATGTTCTTGCAAAGCAGCTTTACAGAAATAACAATTCTAGACATAAATTGAATGTATTTATAGATTTATCAGTTTCTCCCCAATGAGTCAGTGAAGAAAACACGTTTTTCGACAAAGGCTGCAAAGTGCCTAAAGATACCATTTAAAATGTGGAAAATTGGTAGTTTTTACACCAACTTCAGCGTCAACCTCATTTCCCGTCTCGTCTGTTCCAACCAGCAGTAGACTAATCACCGGTCTGATCATCTGTCATCATCTACACCTGTTTTTCTCTGGTTTATGCCTTAAGTTAGATGCTTTTTGTAATTGAATGATTCATAGCTCACTGTGAAACAGCTCAGTTACAGAATAAAAACCTGTCAAAAAGGTGAGACAAAAAGTCCTTCAGGAACCCTAGAGAACTATTCCTCAAGACTACATTAAAAATGCAAGAAAGTCTGTATTATTAAGAGTATAAAGAAATGAGGGCTGACTTGAGACTTTTGCACATTTCTAAATATCTGATAACAGGAAGAAAGTAAACTTCTGAAAATTCATGAAAGGCTTTAGAACACTTTAACCCTAGAGTATGGTTGATTTTATTCCCTGTTCAAGTTTAGATAAGGCATCCTGAAGTTTAATTCTTAAAATGAGGACTCTAAAGAAGTGCCTGAGAATCCTTATCAATACATCTCTAGTGATAACTTCATAAGATCAATAAGACACAGCTGGAGTTTCTTGACTGCCCTTAGTCCTAATTTAGTAATTTTACTACAATCTCCACTGACGCACACACACACAAAAAAAAAACAGTTATGACAAATTTATTAATGTTTTTTAAGGTTTAAGAATTTTAAGAACCTCTGAGATTGCAGGAAACCTATTGATTTTGATCCTGCTACTTTTAATATAACAATTAAAATAAGTGTTCATTCATCCAACTAATGACTTCGTTAAATCAAGCTTCTCAATATTCATTATTTGGAGTTTCTTTTTCAATTGCGTACTTTAATAAGCTGAAAGCATTGAATCTGTGCTGTTAGCATGCTTTTAAGTTTAACTTTTCCCCTTAAAACAGTGCAATTTGGAGCAGCTTTTCTGCCTCTTCTTTTTTTTTTTAAAGGCGTAGCAATGCTCTCACCAGCCTGCTATTTAGACCTATTTTTATCAGTAAAAAAGTTAATGAGTTAATAGAGTTTCGTGTAACTTTGGGAAAGAGGAATCTTTTGTCTTTGCTGTGGCTTTAGAGCCAGAACATAGATGACAAGCTGCTTATATGTTCTGATTGTGTGGGAGACGTTACATCATGACTGGAAAATGCTGTCAGTTTATACTATATATAGTTTGTACTTATATAGGGGTTGGACAATGAAACTGAAACACTGGCCGATTTAGTGTTGGAGGTTTCATGGCTAAATTTGACCAGCCTGGTGGCTAATCTTCATTGATTGCACATTCCACCAGTAAGAGCAGAGTGTGAAGATTTAAATAGCAGAGTAATAGCACAGTTTTGCTTAAAATATTGCAATGCATGCAACATTATGGGTGACATACTGTATTAGGGTTCAAAAGAGGACAAATTGTTGGTGTGCGTCTCACTGGCGCATTTGTGACCAAAACAGCAAGTCTTTGTGATGTATCAAGAGCCACGGTATCCAGGGTAATGTTAGCATACAACCTACCAATAAGGACGGACCACATCCAACAGGAGTAACTGTGGACGCATGAGGAAGCTGTCTGAAAGGAATGTCCGGGTGCTAATCCGGATTGTATCCAAAAAACATAAAACCACAGCTGCCCAACTCACTGCAGAATTAAATGGTAATATGGAATATAGTATAGAATTAATATGAAATATTATGATATGTACTATAGTTTACCATAGTAGGTATTCTATGTGGTTTTTGAGAAGAAGCTGCTGAGACCTAGTTCATGATTTTAGCTCTTTCGTCAACACACCTTCTGTGTAGAGCATAGATGAACAAACGTGTGTCTCAAAACACACGTTTGATGCCTTTATGTTGTAAACTGCCTTTACGGCATTACTCCCTTAATTATAGCCTCTCAACTTGAATTTGTTTGAGGTGATGCCATTATTGAGGTTTTTCTGCCACATTAAAATATATAGTCAAGAGCAGTTGTTGGTGTCAGTCAGACTGAAAAAAAAACGACCTTTCTAATTGTCATAGAATTTGAATACAGTCACTTTGAAGGAACCTTAAAATTAAGGCCCTGTCAAGAGTTTTATCAGCTGTAATTTTACTTTAATGTAAGATATCATTTTTAGAAAAAGCTTTAAATGTCAGTAATTACTAATAATGTTTATTTGTCATGTACGCTTTCGAGGTGACTTCCCATTTACAGTACCATGACGCAGTGTTCTGACTGTCCCATTGGTCTCCATAGAGTGCAGAAGTCCTAGTGGTCAGAAATGGGAACTGCAGCAAGCACTATTTTATAGGGACTGGGGCAGGAATCACAGTGCCCCATGCTCTATTCAAGAGGAGCAGTGGGCACTACAGTTATTGACAGGCTTGCATGTTTGTTTGTTTTTTACTCTAAATTTGGCTAGTTTAAAAATACTCTTTGATCAATATATAACTTAATAGCAAAAAATTATACCAAGTGATGTACATAGCAATTTCTGTTGTAGAATGTTTTACAGTCATGAGGGAAGGAAGAGGGAAAAGCAGGCTATGGTATAACAAGCACACAACAGAAATGGGCACTTCTTAAAAAATTTCAGAATCATACAACACTAAAGTCACTAAACGGTCTCTCTTTACCATTACTTTCCATCATCATACTCAGGAGTTATAAATGAATATTTTCTATGGAAACCCATCACTGTGAGCTACTTTTTTAAGGAGATGTTTCTACAGTTTTGAAGCCTCAGTGAATTTAGGCTGGCATATTTTCAGAGTTATTTATATCATCCTAATAGACTGCCTCTTTCTTGTAGTCATTGACTGCGCGAGGCAAAGCTACTTCATTAAAAATGATCTTCCACATGATGAATGGGAATGAATTATCTAGAGGAAGGTTATGTAACAGCTTAGTTTACATGGACCGTGTTTTCTTCTGCAGTCAGCAGTTAGTGGGATTTAGCGCAGGGTTTAATGACTCCAAGAATAAAACGGATTTATTTGCAGTTTTTCAACTGAACCGCTCCTCGGGGTGTCTTGTTAGGTTCATTAGAGCGTCTGCGAGGTCAGTAACCATAGCGATGATCTTTGATGGGGAGCGCGGCCCATCCTGCGCCCTTTCCACGCCTGAGGAAATAATGTGTCTAAATAATTGTCAGCCCAAAGCAGAGGTGCTTGCCTGTCTCCCATGTCTGTCTCAGTGGCGTCCGCGCTCTGGCTATGGTAACAACAGGAAATGCTTTTTTTTTCCGGGTTTTTACCTTGAGAGGAGAATTAACATTTAAATTAGTCATAGTTACAATATGACATGAGGTGAATCATTTAAAAAAGGCTTACTCTTTTTTGCCTCTCATTCTCTTTCTGTTCGTAGGAGAAGAAGAGTCAGGAGGTGCCCAAGGGACCGGAAGTGGAGATAGCAAAGTTGGAGAAGCTCTTGAGTCTACTGAGAGATACTGACAGTCCTGAACAGAAGTAACCTATTGTACTAACACCTCAAGTGCTCTGAACCATCACATCAGTCCAGGATTACAGTTTTACATAGAACACACACACACACACACACACACACACACACACACACACACATACATAGGGATAGCAAAGAAATGTAGCAGGAAGAAGAAACAGGAAGGTTTAATCTTCCTCCTGGCTTGTCACTAAGTAAATACACTGCCTGGCCAAAAAATAAAGTCAGAAGGGTGAAATTATTGGGCTGCATCAAGCAATGATAAAAACTAAGGAGATTTGTAGTTACTGGAACTGGCTCAAGAATAATAATAATAAAAAAAAAAACACTTAAAGTGCTAAAGATTGGACTTTGGAGTAATAGAAAAAGGTCATGTGACCTGATGAGTCCAGATTGAGCCTATTCCAGAGTGATGGGCGTTTCAGGGTATAAAGTGCATAGTGTCCACTGTAGAAGCCGCTGGAGACAGTGTTATAATCTGGAGTCGCTTCAGTCGCTCAGCAACGTTATGTGGCAATAAAATGAAGTCAGCTGACGACCTGAATGTACTGAATGACCAGGTTATCACATCTATGGAGCGTTTCTTTCCTTCCCTGATGGGACGGCTGTATTCCAGGACTCGGATTGTGTATGAGTGTTTCTGGGAGCACGAGGAATCATTTTCACACATGAACTGGACACCACAGTGTGTGATGTAATCAAAGCTAAATGTGACTGAATGAAATCTTTAGTGTGTGTGACTTTTTTTTCTTTTTTTGGCCAGGCAGTTTATGTAATGAATTAAACGCAACAGGACATGATGTTAGAGGAAAATAATCAATAACAGTGTAGAATGATGTGGCTGACACAAAGCAGAATTACTGTAACTACCGGACATTGATCATTTTACACTAACAGCACTTTCATTCATCTGATATTAGAGCAATTTGCTGATAATGATGATATTTCACTTACCGTATTGTGCAAAAATCTGGAGCCAGACCTCACTATCTTTATATTTTGCTTCCAATGAGCCAGACTTTCTTGTATTTTTTATATATATATA
>JAOVVA010000021.1:5555679-5574558 GCA_028565275.1 Leiocassis micropogon
CCCTGCTGCATGCGCTCAACACAACCTATTCAAGCTGCAGGACTGCAACCTCCTCCTGGAGCAGAAAGCTAGGGCAGTGGGGCGGCTCCCCGGCACACGAGCAACGGGGTGATTGACAGGGGCAATGGAAAGAGGCGTAGCATGCAGCATGTGGGGGGCGGGACCAACAGCTGTTTCTTTAGAGGGAGAGTCAGTGAGGGTGAGAGAAAGATAGACAGGGAGAGCGGGTGATGCCAAGGAGAAGGGAGAGAGAGAGAGGAGAGAAACAGGGCACAGATATACAGGCAAAAGAGATGCAGAGAGAGAAAGGATGAGAGAAACAGAGAAAAAGACATGCACTTCACCAGAAAGAGAGAAAGAGTGAGACAGAGAGAAAGACTGAAAGAGGCAGAGAGATACAGAGACATAGAGAAAGACTGAAAGACTGAGGCAAAGAGAGACAGAGACATAGAGAGAAAGACTGAGACAGAGAGACACAGAGAGAATGACTGAGACATAGGGAGAATTACTGAGACATAGAGAGAAAGACTGAGACAGAAAGAGAGAAGAAGAGAGACTGAGACAGAGACACAAAAAACAGAGAGAAAGACTGAGACAGAGACACAGAGAGAGAGAGAGAGAGACATAGAGAGAGAGACAGAGACATAGAGAGAAAGACGGAGACATGGAAAGAAAGACAGACAGAGGGACAGAGAGAGACAGAGAAAGACAGACAGAGAGAAAGACTGAGACATAGAGAGAAAGACAGAGACAGAGAGAAAGACAAAGACAGAGAGAGAGAGAGAGAGAGAGAAAGAAAGAGACATGGAGAGAAAGACAGAGACATAGAGAGAAAGACTGAGAGAGAGAGACAGAGACACAGACACAAAGCGATATATAGAAATAGAGATTTTACAGAAAGTGAGAGAGAAAGTTAGTAGAAAAAAGTAAGAAAGAATTATACTGACAGAGAGAAAGACAGAGATACAAACTAAGAGATTCTCAGAGACAGAGAAAGATGTACATAAATAGAGAAAGATATGGAGAAGTGAAAAAGAGACAGAAAGAGAGAAAAGAAAATAATGAGAGAGAGAGAGAGAAGAAGAAGTGGTAGAGTCGAAGGCAGAAAGAGAGAGTGAGAGAGAGAGAGAGAGAGAGAGAGAGAGAGAGAGACAGGCGTGTACCTGGAGAGCGAGTACTGGCTCTGGAGTTGGCGCGCTCTCTGGACTTGTACGGGTATCGTAACGTCGTGTCCAGCAGCTTAAAGCTCTCCTTCAGGGAGTGACACTGATAATACTCCACCAGCTCCTGCACACAACGTCAACATGTGTTCAGAACTTCCTGTTACACTTCCTGTCTGGAGACAGTGTTTAACATCAACGGTGTAACTCCTTACCAGCAGGCTCTCGAACTTCTTCGCTTCAGTGATGTGAATCCAATTGTCTTTCTCGATCACTTTAATGTGTTTGACTTCATCATTAAACCTGGCCAAGAGAGCAGGAGCACTGTTTAATACTGAGCCATGACGTCAGAGTCGGGTGAACGCGTATCACGCTTACATCGCAGGAAGTGGGTGTGTTTAAACCGCAGTCACGTGACCATCACTCACTTTATGCTGATGGCGAAGCGCTCGGCCTCCGCGGTCCGCTCTCTGATTAGGTAGGTGCCGCTGCTGTGAGACTTCAGGAGATTATCAGCCTTCTGCCTCTCCATGTTCCCTGCAAACCTGCATCACACACACACACACACACACACACACACACACACACACACACACACACACACACACACACACAATCATTCATCATCGCAGGTCTTATGCAGGGGTCGGCGCATTGGGAAATGCCATGATGTGCATTGCATACGACTCAACGCAATCAATCACCTGCATCGACTCGAGCCGTAAGTGCAATGCGGTTGTTTTTGATGAATTTTAGTTGGGTCAAATGTTCCAGGAGTGGTTTGATTAGACGTTTTGCTTGGCTGTGAGTAAACTTACCAGCACACAGGAAAATCAATAGTGTTGAAATTGGAAAACAAAAAGGAAGAAAAGGGACGTACCAAGGATAAACGTTGTAATCCATCTCTCTTGAGGACTGACGGCTGGGGTAGGACTGAGATGGCTGGAGAGAGAGAGAGAAAGAGAGAGAGAGAGAGAGAGAGAGAGAAGAAGTGGTAGAGTCGAAGGCAGAAAGAGGGCGTGAGGGAGAGAGAGAGAGAGAGAGCACATTAATAGACAATTTATAACGTGACAGTTCAACATATTTAACCTTATACAGTGTGTCCCAAAAAATTCAACATCATTTCGTACTCTAGTCTAACAACATCTCACTCAAATGATCTCAAATTTTAACAAGATGTGTAAAAGGTTTAATGTATAACTTTTTTTTTTAGTTTTTCTTTCAGAGACAATGACAATGTGCTGTTGAAATGTGCAAAATGTTCTATATTTGTACAGCAAATGTTTTTTTCCTATATTTTATCTTTTGTTCTTATCTTCTAAAGTCTTTCTATACATCATTTCTTATTTAATTCCAAAAAAATTTTCTTATTGATAATCTTTTTTTTTTAAAGGGCACGGTGCGGTCATATAAGAATTTCACTGCATATTGTACAGTGTATGACTGTGTAAATAACAAATAAAATTTGAATTTGAAAATGGCCCCGACGTTCACCTGCCTTAACATTTAGTGATTATTTCCTATGAGGCTGTGTGAAAGGACTGGTCCTTATCCCCCCTCTTCCCACAGTACGAGCCTAGAGGACTCTCTCAAGCAGAGACCCATTGAGACGCTAGAGAATGTTTACGGTAGATACGGTCAACTTTATCATGGGAAAAAGAAGTCGGTGTAAATTCATACCAAAAGTTCTTACCAAACCAGACTGACACACACTAAATACTAAACAACTACATCTGCTTATACTGACTACAATTTTATTAGCAAATTAAACAGTGAGGTCCAATGCTAAGTGTTAAAAACCACAACAAGGTAAAAAAATCTACAAAGAAAGAAAGAGAGAAAAGGAGCAGAAAAAGTCCCAGTAATAACTGCTGATTTAATAATTTCTTAATTACTTATAATAACTTAATACTTTGTAGAGGACTGATTCAGACACGTCACATCCATGACATGAAAACGTCACCCTTCGTAATGGCAGTTTATCCGAAATCCAAAAGTTTCTCCAAAAATGTGTTCAATTAGCTCTCTTTCATGATACAAACGTGAAACTTTCTGCTCTCGTCTAGAAGTTAATAGAAAACCTGCACTCTCTTCATAATAGTTTGTCAGTGCAATGTCACGTTCATAACGCTAATAAAATGCTGGATATTTTCATCATGTAAATGTTTAGATGAACTTTGAGGATGTGCATGTTTTTAGCTGAAGAGATTACATTACACATGAGGCAACTGTTTACAAATACTAAGCGTGTACAAATGTTACACACACACAGTATACTGTATATAAACCATTTTGTAAAGAGAAAATTACTTGTATGTAACTATGTTCTAAATTAACCCTAAACAAATCGTCCTACTCTTTCATCGAGGCTTCTAATATTTACTTAAACCTTATGTAGCCTGTCTCAGACACCTATATCTAAAACTTAACATTAAGATAGAACATCTCTGGCTGGCGCTGCCAAAAGTCTCCTGCCTCCCAACATTAAAGCAGCTCTCAGACAAACCCAGTCCCTTCTGCTGTCCCCTCCTCAGGACTTGTGCGCCTCTCCTGCTAAAGCTTTCCTACCTACAGTACATGGAGAAGAAGAGTTCTCACAGAGCACACCCTGATTTGATTTCTGAGAAAGATGTTCTTTTGTGCTTTCGCAGGAACTAAGAGTCTTATTAATGAAAAGTGAAATTCATACAGAAGGATGTTACTAAATTAATAAAAACGCTGCAGTACAAAAGAACTACTACAACAAGAATGATGGTCGAAAGAAGGCAAAAGTTGCAAATGTTACAGAAGGGCGGTTATTTGATTGACAGGTTCAGCAAAATTAGGTATTCAACAATTTACACGCCATCATTTGATTGTTAAAATATGGTTATTAACAGAGAGTAATGATAGGAAAAATCAGTTCCGTTATGAATCGCCACACTGACTACAAAATAGATTTTAAAAAAAAAAAAAAAAAAAAAAAAAATTTATATATATATATATATATATATATATATATATAATAGAGATGAACCGGTCGATTGACCAGTGACCGAAACTGGTTGGTTTGCTGCTCGATAGAGATTTACTTAGAGATTCGCCATGTAAATCGAATTGACGCTGAGGTATCGTGATGATATCGTGTCGTGTAGTGAGTGATGATTCCTGTCCCTAAAATAATGTATATAGCAATAATCTTTTATATCAATGTGTTTAGCGTTCCAACAATTTCATTCTGTCGGCATTCCAGTTTACTCAGATTTTTTTTTGTCCTCTAAAACGAATCATTAAGAGACAAACCTTTGGGTCTAGACATGGCTTGACACTGGAGCTGGGGAAGTAGCCGATCTTCAGGGTCTGAATAAGCTTCCCCTGGGAGTCACACACACACAAACACGCAGAAATCGCACAAGTTATCAAAAGCCCTTTTGTGGCTTTTCTTTTCAGCAGCCATGACTCAAGATGCGGTCATAAACGAACAAAAAGTATTAACTCACCTCCCACCACGAGGTGTCTGGATCTCCTTTCAGAAGCTCAATGACCTCACCTGTCTGGAAGGAGAGGGGGCACTTGCCTGGGGGAGCTGGAGTGCCATGGTAGTTCCTGATTGCAACCATCTTTGGACCTGAAGACATGCAGAGAAAGATACCACGCCCAAAAACAACATCAGTTTCAATAGTTGCACAAAACTCTGTTCATTAAACACTGATAAAAAAAAATCCTGGGTCAGGAAATGAGAACCCAAATAAAGACTGTGGCAATTTAACTGTAGGAAAAACTATATATAACCCAAACAGACTACATAGCTATGATCTTGAGCAATATCCTGTCAAGTTATTCCCAAACTCTCTACACTCCCCTGCTGTTTGGCCTGAAATCAAAGCCGAATTCACTGGGTGGCAGCAGTGAGCTACGGCAAAACCCCCGGCTCTAAACTCTGGCCATGTGGAAACAGGAGTCAATAAATGTTTAATAATAATTTGTTTCTTAGCAGAGAGGGGCCTGACGACACGCATGCCTACCTGACTGTGGAAGTTCAACATCCTGGAGGACAGAAGTGATACCGTGGGTTATTATTTCACTCAGTGTAAAAGTTTCTCATATGAATAATGATAATAAATAAATAAATGAATAAAGATCTTACACTCACCGAATCATGGGGATCTACAGAGAGAGAAAGACAGAGACATAAAAACAGTAAGAGGAAGAGAGAGATAGAGAGAGAGAGAGAGAGAGAGAAAGAGAGAGATGGTCATTAGCTAAATGGTTTCATTTCAGCTGATATTTCACTCATTAGAGCCGAGATGCGCATGGAGAACTCACTGATTTTACAGATGGTGATGACTTCCAGGCACTCTTTATGGGCGCCGGTGCCACAGCGGGAACAGTAGTAACCCTGATAGAAGATCCCCCTGGGGCAGTGTGAGAGTGTGAGGGAGACACAGAGAGAGGGAGAGAGGAGGCACAGGAAATATTAAGAGCAGTGCCACTTTTTGATTATTTCCAGTCCAGTAACTTGTTGCGTGATCATTTCCCACAGAACATCAGCATAAACGCAGCCTAAGGGCGGAAATATACTTGCTTTTAAATCCTGCATTCGTTTGTTGAGTAACTTGAGCACGTCGTCAGGAATTAACGCGACGTGCCCATACGTGCCTGCTGGTAAACAGTAGAATCAGCGTAGTTAGCAGGCACGTCAGAAATGGAGGAATGTTTCCAGGAAAAATTGTCTGTGATAAACCAGCCCCCCACCTGTATGATGTGTCTACCGCTGCACAGTGACGAATGTGCACATCAGAGATAAGTACTAAGGAAAACTAAGCTCCTTGAGTATCTGATTAAAAACAGTGCCCCCTACTGGAATTCTGCAAGGCACGCATGTGAACAATTACACTCATGACGTTGCTGGTTGACGATTAACACCAACTATATTTCCGCCCTAAAACTCAACTCTCTGTCGAACGCTGCTGAGCCTCAGACTGGTTTAAAGTGCATTTCTTAATATCTCATATCGAAAGTCAAAGTCAGCTGTTTAGGCGCCAGTACAAAGTCATTTGGATTTAACATTTTTAAGAGAAAAAAAGCTGTTTATTTAAACATCATCATGTGGAGTTTGCAACTTGTCTGTGTCACTATAATTACAGTTTTTATGCCACATGCAGAACCAGACTTGAAAGTCAGGCTAGAGGGGAAAGTTTCTGTCCCATGAGAGGAACTGCGCTCAAGGGTGTGACCAAAAAAAATAAAAAAATAAAAAACCTTGTAAGTGTTGCTGCCAGTGAAGTAAATTTGATTATGTAAAAAAAAAAAAAAAAAGGAAATTATTCTATTTAGAAATCAACAGGAAACATTTCTGCACGTTACCTTAAACAGCTATAAAACTAATTTTGCCTAAAAAAAAAAACGATTCTGTGTGGTGTAACATGATCAAATAATATTTGTTTCATGATGACTTACTGTATGATCTTGTACTACATACTATACACTCACAGGCCACTTCATTAGATACACCTTGCTACAGTAGTACTGGGTTGGACCCACTTTTGCATTCAGAATTCCTCATAGCATAGATTAAAAAAGGTGATGGCAACATTCCTTAGAATTTCTCATCCATGTTGACATGATAGCATCACGCAGATGCTGCAGATTTATTGGCTGCACATGCATGATGCGATTCTCCCGTTCCACCACATCCCAAAGGTGCTCTATAGGATTGAGATCCGGGGATTGTGGAGGCTGTTTGAGTACAGTGACCTCACGATCATGCTCCAGAATCCAGTTGATGAATTTAGGGATGGATATGGTCAGCAACAATACTCAGGTAGGCTGTGGCATTCAATCGAACATCAGGGCCCAAACCGTGCCAAGGAAATCTCCCCACTCCATTACACCACCACCAAACTGGCCCAATGGAGGACGGATCCATGCTTTCATGTTGTTTACATCCAATTTCTGACCAGACCATCTAAAAGTTGTAGCAGAAATCAAGACTAATCAGACCATCCAATGCTTTCCCAGTCTTCTATTGTCCAATTTTGGTGAGTCCATGTGAAATGTAGTTTTAGTTTCCTGTTCTTGGCGGACATGAGTGGCACCTGGTGTGCTCTTCAGCTGCTGTAGCCCATCTGTGCTGACTTATGGTTGCCTTTCCATCAGATCGAACCAGTCTGGTCATTCTCCTCTGACCTCTGGCATCAACAAGACAAAGATAACCGCCATTCATTGGATATTTTTTTTCTTTTATAGGTCATTCTAGAGATGGCTGTGAGTAAAAATCCCAGTAGATCAACAGTTTCGGAAATATTCAGACTAGTCCATCTGGCACCAACAACCATCCTCCTTTCTCATTCTGATGCTCGGTTTGAACTTCAGCAGCTCGTCTACATGCCTAAATGCATTGAGTTGCTTCCATGTAATTGGCTGGTGAGATATTTGCGTTTAAATATGCAGTTGAACAAGTGTACCTGAGTGGTGATCT
This sequence comes from Leiocassis micropogon, assembly GCA_028565275.1. Taxonomy (NCBI): domain Eukaryota; kingdom Metazoa; phylum Chordata; class Actinopteri; order Siluriformes; family Bagridae; genus Leiocassis; species Leiocassis micropogon. Next base: position 5,563,300 of record JAOVVA010000021.1, read on the forward strand.
AATTCTATTGGATGATTGACTGCACCACTGACCACAGTGTTAGAGCTGCGCAGTGCATGCTTATAGTTAGTGGACCGACTTGAGGTCAGCGCAAAACTGTAGGATCATTTACAGGACCAGAGCTCTAAAGCCTTCTCACAAGACACAACTTTTCAAGTATTTCGAGTTCAGGAAGCTCAGCTTAGCGTGTCTGCATGCATTTCTGTGGTTATTTGGTTTCCTGGACTTCACCTTTCAGTCACGGAAATGACTCCAAAAAGGCATAAATAAAAGCTTTAACCTGTTTTCATTGGCTGAGCAGCCAGCCTCTGGTTAGACCTACATATTATAAGTGATAAAAGAGTTGTAGCACGAGCAGCGCGGTGATTCTGAGCTTTTGAGTTGCGGTGTGTACTCTCTGCTTTTGTGTGTTCTCACCTAAGGAGCATTTTACAGGCTCTGCAGTTGGTGTTCTTTTCAAACGTGTGCATCTGGAAGTCGTGCTGGTTGGCCGTGGCTCTCTCCGGCTTGATATTGGAGCTATTTTGAGGAAAAATGTGAAAAACATGTTAAAAAAAGAAATAAATACATAAATAATAATAAAAATAAATAAATCCCTGAGTGACATTTTTATTGCCTGCACATTACGCACATGGCCATCTCAAACTGTTCCATCCACTTTCTTTTGGTGTCTTCTGTCTTGCAGAAGAACTGGAAGCCTTGCTTGCCTTTCAGATGGATCAGGTAGAAGCCATACGACCACTGCACAGGGAGCAGAACAGCAGGGTTAAGCATATGACAGATTCGGCGTTGATTTAATAATACTCACGAAAAAAGAAAACACCAGAGACAATTAGTTGTAAAAAAAAAAATAATAATAAAAAAAATAATCCCTGTCTGACAACATGAGAAGGCTGTGTAGCTCTCGAGATAACAGAACACAAATCACACTATCAGAGGCAAGGCAGGCAATCTCAGCTGCTGATCCATACATAAATCAGAGGTTTGATTTGGCTTACCATCTTTCCACTGGCCTGGTAGGCATGCACGATGAAACAAGAGAGAGAGAGAGAGAGAGAGAGAGAAAAGAGACAGATACCCAGTTACACATGCAATCTTTCACACATGCAGAGTGTTAGATTCCAAGAAATATAAAGGCATTTTTAACAAATCGATCTTCTCCCCCGTGCACATGATTAATCCAGTGCGTCTCCCCAAGATATCATGCTGTCTGTTAAAAAATCAGACTAAACAAGACAACTACAGGCAACTTTACCTACGTGAAAAGTTCTCACATTGCAGCATCTCATGTGCGAAACATTCGGAAACGTCAACGTACGTAGATATAAATCACGTCTACCTACATAATGTAAATGTCGCATTTCATTTGTGAGTTTCAACGTGTACCGTAAAACAAGTAACGTCCATACCTTTTTCATGTCCCTGTTATTTGTAGGGTCGTCTGACATTTTGTAATACTGGAGCTCGATGATTTCTTTCAGCTCGTAGTTGTAGCCTTTTCTCTTGCACACGATTACCACTTTATCGAACAGGAAGATGTACCTGTGGACGCCAGGGAGGAAACAAAGCAAAGCGCGGGTTTCGGGAGAAGGTTTCAGAAATCGCTTTTACGTTTATAACCGGAAGCGCTTGAGCAATCAGCCTTTGGAGTAAATGTGATTCAGATTTTTTCTATCATTGAAATTCTTAGGTTTGGTCTTAAGTGTTTAATCCGGTTTCAACTGAACTGAAAAGCTACCACGTGTGTGTTAAACCCTTACCTGTCCTGTTTGGTCCGGTTAACTATAGAGCACACTTTGAGCTCTCCGTCTATCTTTGGCCTTCCGTATTCCTCCAGTTTCACCTGCTGTACAAGCACAAACAGATTTCATTCAGTGTGTGAACGCTTCAGGTTTCCGGATGTACACGGTAATACACACACAATTCAAATGAAACGTGTTATGACTAAAGCACACGCTGTCTGAATTTAACCGTGAAGGCTTCTTTGTTATACGGCAAGCATCATGTCATCATTTCCCTCTAATAGAATGATAACGCGGCGGCACGGTGGTGTAGTGGTTAGCACTGTCGCCTTGCACCTCCAGGGTCCGGGTTCGATTGCCGGCCAGGCTCGATTCCCGTCTCTGTGTGCATGGAGTTTGCATGTTCTTCCTGTGCTTGGTGGGTTTCCACCGGGTACTCCAGTTTCCTCGCACAGTCCAAAGATATGCAGGTTAGGCTAATTGGCCTTCCCAAATTGCCCATAGTGTGTGATTGAGTGTGTGTATGTGTGTGTGACCTGCGATGGATTGGCACCCTGTCCAGGGTGTACTCTGCCTCATGCCCTAAGCCTCCTGGGATAGGCTCCAGGCCCCCACGACCCTGAATACAGGATAAAGCGGTATAGAAGATGAGTGAGAGTGAGTAAGAATGATAAAGCAAACACTGTCTCTACTGTTTTGTTTTTTTTTGTTTTTTTTTTCCCTCAGCCAGAGGCATGTATGTAAATAAATCGCTCGCCTCCGAACTAAACACTTCCTCCCACAAAGGACAAAGGATGCAGTGATTCGAACACGGAAATAATGTCCGTCCTCTCAGACGTTTTAAATGATTTATGAGAGCAAACAATCGCAGCAGCCGCAGGTAGGGAGCAAACGGCGTGATGAAGTGACCAGGACACGTCTCAGAGCAGTATAATGAGCTGTTGCTGGACGTACGCAATAAGAAGACATAAGAAGATGATTTTCAATAGCCAGGAGATGGAAGACAAGGACCACAGCTCTCAGAATATGAATCTTTAACGTCTGTTATTGATGCGTAACTGTATGACACGGAGCTGCTCAACTCTTAAACCTAATTGATCATGAAGTGTTGGTTCATTTTCTCAGACACTGGTTCCACAGCAAGGTATCGCGGAGGTTTATATTAACGCCCTCTTTTTATGGCTGTTTCCATGGTAACACCATATGATAAAGGAAGGTTGCCGTGAACTTGTAACAGATTGTTAAAGCAATACATTGTTAAATGTATATGGAACTGTTGTTGATTATTTGCCTATAACAGCACACGTTCAAGTTCTCACTTACGTATATGAGGGGTGTTCAAGTCATACCAGGACTTTTGATTGTGCAGGATAAAGGAACACAGTCACGAAAGTAAAAACTGTCTTTATTTCTCTATATAGCCCCCTGCTTCACTAATGCACAGGTAGAAAGTTGCCAGAACCATGATCTGAAACACTGGCCTCCCAGGAATTCCTTTAATCACCCAAACATGTAGAAATGGCTTGGAGTGACATCAGGACTGTACGGTTGAACTCCCAGCCGAGTTCCTGTAATGTACAAGTGGTGTTGGTGAACGAGTGTGTGTACAGTTCCCACACACAGATGCGTCTCTTCTGCAAGTCGACGACAAGTTATCAGTCGGTTTTCGAGGATCGGGCGTTCCACTCGCTGAACGATCACGGGAACGACTGCAGTGGGCTCCGAGCCACCTCGTCCGGGATCGTCACTCACGGATGGACGACCTCCTTTAAAACGTTTGCACCGTTCAGATGTCTTACTGCGGCTAAGAGTCTCATCACCGTACTGCGCACAAATCCTGGTTTGACTTGAACGCCCCTCGTACAATCTATTCCTACTAAAGCTTGTAAAAAAAACAAGAGTTACTAAGATTTGACAAAGCATACATTTTTTCCTGAGCATTCGTTGTCAGTTTGTATCTTACTCTGAATCAAACATTAATTATGTACATTAAGCCTGTAAATAATAATAATAATATTCTTTATAATTAATTCATTATTATTAGGTTCTTTGCAATGGATATTTCACTAAATATAAATATAGACGTAACCTAAACTGTAAATGCAAGATTAATAATGGTGTCATAGATCCAACAAGTACTGTAGATCTTTGCAAAACAGGAATTACCAAAAAGTTCAAGAGCTAAATACTTTCTGACAGCTCCAAAGTTATGACACCCTGGTGATGTTTCTCTAAAGGCCGGAAGTGGCCTGTGGAAGTTTAGCTTTCATATAACGTACATCTTAGTGATTTACCAGGACTTTCGGGAGAAACTGATGTTCTGTCTCAGTTCTACACTCCCTAAACCTTTACACTATGAAAATAAAATACTTCACGGCTTTAGATTCGATCCGGTTGCCTAGCAACGTGTTCTCATGTGTCCTCAATCTTCATTCCTGAACCCGGAGGTCCTTACCAGGTTTTCTATGGAGCACTGAAATTCGCCAATTTTCTTCAAAGTCTCATTGTCCCTTTTCACCTCATTGATGTACATGGCCAGGTCCTGCGAAGGCACACAGAAGTACAGAGAGACACTCAGACATCATGTCAGTTTGACAGTTTTCCACCCCCACTCCAGAGACTCGGTATCTTAATTCACTGTGTAATATTTCAACTCGTGTACAGATCGCTCTCCATTACAGCGTGCAGCCAGCGCGGGACTGAACGTCCCCATGGCTCTCGCGCTGAGTGACAGGGTGCTTGGATGGGTGTGAAGGATGACGTGTGAGGATGTCAGCGTCACTTCAGCTTCTACCTGCATGGCTTCCAGTGCCTCCTTCAGCTGCTGTCTCTCTGGCCGATCCATCGAGTGACTCACTAACTCCTGTAGAGCAGAGAACGTGCACACACACACACATATGAGTCACCTGAGCTGCAGGACATCTATTTATGATACAGTCGTATTTTCGTGCAGCAGCACTGTCCTAGAAAAGCACGAGAACTGAAAGGGGGATGTATCACTTTAGCTAGTTCATGGACACTTCTATGAGCTGAAAAATATTTTAATATTTCCATATTATAAGATTAAACTAAGGAAATCCCTCAAACCTGTACGGAGATCCTGTCTTTCAAATCTTTTGATTATTTAGCATTACCTTTTTTTCCCTGATTTATACTGTAACCCTGAGTCATGTCTCTCACATACACTAATGCACACACTCGCCTCACCCGTCACTGTGATACGCTTAACGCCACACTTTACCATAAAGGTGTGTAATGAGAGGAAAACGCTGACACTGTGTACGAGCTAGGAAATGGAAAGCAAATAATCATGTGCACCAGAACACCCACACCCTCTCCATCCTTCCCATCATCCTCTCCTGCTCCACTGGGAGTGCCAGAGCTGACGGTTTGATTTGAGTGAGGAATGGAATGGGAAAACGTTTCATCACTGCATTAAATATTTGAATGATCTGCTGCTGTGTAGGAATGTGCTCATCCCTTTTCACTATATATTATTTCCCAAAGTGCATCTGGCTTTTGATTTGGTTTGTTCGCTCTTGATGTGGGACAGTTCCAGCAGGCAAAGCCAACAGATACATACGGCTTGTTATTGTTGTGTTGAAACAGGAAATCGGTATTTTTCCTTTGTAGTTTCAGCTTGATACATCATTTTTTTCAAACTGTTTACGCATTTATGCATCCTTGCAACATCCATAATTAGTTTTTTTTACTGTATACTTTATCGTACAGACATCCGTATGTGTACATACTGTAAAATAATCAGTTTATGTTTAGTTTTTTTCTTACAGGTGCATGTATTGGTGAGATGAACAGTTTTGTTTTATTTCTTTGTGAACCGCTGACAATATTTCTCCTAAATTCAAGATATAGCGATTGTTATTTAGAGTGTATATTTAAGGGAAATGACATCATCACAACACATTAAAATATCCCAAGATCATGCAGTATTTGCAGCGCTTTAATAACTCAAAATGCAAATAATTTGTAAAGAAACTGTGTTAATGCTTTGGCTAAAAAACAATAAAACATTTCATGCATTTTGGCATGCTCTAGTTTTTCACATCGCTGCTGGGTAACTTTATACCACACTCTTTTTGCAAAAAAGCAAACAGCTCAGCTTTGCTTGATGGTTTGTGTCCATCCATCTTCCTCCTGATTGTAAATTGCAGTGCTTTCTTATTTTTTTCCAGAGCTGTACATCGTGTTGAGCACAATGTTTGCAAAGTATACTGTATATCACCATATACATCATATCCCTATTACCTATTGCACATTCTGTACATTAATCACTCACACTCGTGTACATATGCACCCGTGCCCTCCATTGTTATATATTATAAATAGGCCATTTATACTCGGTGCTGATCCTTGGCTCGTTTGCAAACAAGCCAAAACTTTTGCCGTACTTTACTCTTTTTCACAGAGATGAAATGATGTGATCTGAATCTGGGGGTCTGGCTTTTGTACTTTTTCATGCCATGTTTATGCAGAATATTTTAATATGTGTCAGGACGAGAATGAGAGCAGGAGCATGAGATATATCTCTCATACAAAATTAGCTTTTTTTTTATATTAACAGTGTTATTTTATTTATTTCATAGTGTTATCAGTTCTACAGCTACTGCACTTATTCACTGCATAGCCTCGTTATAGAACATTTACTGTAAATACTGTATAATCTATTTATTTAACCTGCATCACTTTATACGTTGCACAATGCCAATATTTGCATTGATGTACTGCGTATGCACCAATATTTGCACTTCTGGTAGATGCTAGACTGCATTTCGTTGCTGAGTAACTGTACAGTGCAATGACATTAAAGTTGTTTTTTTCTTTCTTTCTATCTATGAGGGGAAAAAAAGAGAAAAACATGCAGGATAAAAAAAAAAGTCTGCAGTTTTGGAGATTTTTTAAAACAAAATATGCCTAAAATAATTTTCAGCTTTCGCCCAGCCCTGTGAATATTTACAACATGCACATAATAATGAGCAAACAAGTCACGGAAAAAACAAACAAACAAAAAAAAACATTTGCAATTATACTTATTCTTTCATTCTTGTAGAAATGATACACTCGTTAATATTCAGATGCTTTTCTGCGATGAATCTTTTTACGTGACTAACATCTGAACGTCCCCAAATTACCGTACGTGTATGATGTCAGACTGACCTTGAGCAGGAGGTGGTATTTGAGAACCCTCTGCATAGGAACTACCAGCAGATCCTGCAGCTTGAACTTGCCCTCCTGGACCTTCATGGTGCACTCCTGAGAAACATCATTGAACAGAACCGCTTTAACAAATCACTCTCAGACATGCAAATTCTTCGATTAAAATTTTTTTAAATTATGTTTGTGCTTGTTATCATCATCTTTTGGAATGAAACAGAGTTGAGAGTGAGAAAATACGGTACACACAACATGACACTCCTAAATCGATCTGCTTATAAATAAGCATAAAAACACCATTGATACGATCTTTATAATCTTCCAAGCTTCTCTTCACAAACACACACACACACACACACTCCGCACTTGACATTTACTGTGGCTCCGGGTGAAGAGCATGTCATATCGGCGTAATACCCGTGTTTGCGTACTTTTCCAGGATAAGATTCTGATTTGTACAAAGCCACTTAAGAGCGCTAAAAGGTCAGTAACGGTGGGGTGTGGGGCGCGAGCTGAGCGTCCTGCTCTGACACACTACACTCCAGCTCCTTAGATTTAACTCATAAACCTTAGAAACCTTGCGAGGACTATTTCTTTCCACGATTAAATCCTTAAATCAAGAAATGTTGTAAAGCAGTAGAAAGGTACAGCATCTCGGCTGGACATAAAGCGCCTTTAAAAAGTCACAGCGCTAATTCTGGGCACTCCGTTCCGATATAAATCCAACATCGTAATGAATACGAGGCCGGTCGGTGTTATTGCAGTATAAAATATAAATGTCCAGGATATTTCTGTATCAAGGTTTGTTAAGCCCTTGCGAACTGAAATTGTGTCTATTTCCAGAACCTTTAATAAGAAGCAGAGTTTTTCCCCCCACAGCAAGTTAACACTGAATTAAGTAAATGAACATCCTATGGCTTGGGAATGAATATAATACTTAATGAATTAATTTCTACCCTCATTCGAAAAGTAATAAAATGCCTTTTAAGATATTTAAAACTGATGTTAAATTGATATTTAAAACATCGCTGGTTTTCTTTTCCCATAGTACTCTGCTCAGGATTTAATTCATTCGGTGCGTTCATCATTTATTTATTAGTTAATTGAATAATCTTGTTCCAGGTGTAATAATATAATTCTGGTATAATCCTCCTGAGCAGTTATTTAACATTTGTGCTACACGTCTAATATTAAGGTCTGATTAATAACCTGGAAATCAAGCTTTCCTTCAAGACGCACCTAGTAATGTAACAGGTGTTTGAAACCAGATCTGGAGAAAACAGTGTGTTTTTTTTTACAGTCGGGATGAGCGATAGAGAGACAGAGAGAGAGAGAGAGAGAGAGAGAGAGAGAATTTGTACAATGAAAAAGGCTACCGTGAGCTACAGTAATACAAGTCCTGAACCTTTGATATCTGAAGGTGAGTACTTCTGTACTTTTACTCATGTACACAAGAAAATGGAGGACTTCTACTTTTACTTCAGTAATATTTGCCCTAGGGAAGCACCACTTTTCCAACTTTCAATAAAACTGTTTTTATTTGTGCTTTTTCTGACTTCAACAGAAAAAGTGGGAACGCATTGTGTCCCTGTAGAAAGAAATCAAACACGGTAAATGCTACAGCTAACCTAGAAATGTTTAGCTGCAGCTGTAGTTGTGCATCACTTGTTACTTACATTATGGCATTTGGCAGACGACCGTATACAGAGCGACTTACATTTTTATCTCTGTATACATCTGAGCTGTTGAGGGTTAAGGCCCTCGCTCAAGAGCCCAACAGTGGCAACTTTGTGCTTGTGGAGTTTTTGGACCTTAGGAACCGTAGTCCTGTGTACCTTCGTACTGTGTTGCCCAGTGTTACGTTACTGTTTTACCAGGGAAGTGGGTGTGACCCTGTAGATTTGGCCGTGCCATTAATGTATATACAGAGTCAGCCAAAAAATGTATAAAGAAAATAGTTTAATGTATATTATATTAATTACAATATTAATCATAATAAATTGTATAGTATCATATTTATTAATCTAAAACATATAGCAATAAATTTTGTATTTTGAAGTTTTTCTTTTCCTGGAGTGTGTATTAATTTTTCCAGCTGACACTGCATTTATCGCATCCCATCAGGCAGACATGAATCACTGACGATTAGGGTTGGAGTACATGTGAGTCTCTCTCCTTAACTACAAATTCTTATGAGAGCTTTCCGACTCATCGCTCTAATGTTCGGATACATCTATGAAGCGTTTAGCTGATTAGGACGAGATGACATCGGCGTGCTGCTTGTGCACTTGATCAGCTCCACGGATTTATAGATACGGAGCTTCGTGTGTAGCTCCAGTGAGCCGATAAAGCTAATGGGTTCGATCGGCGCACGGGAAGGACGCGGCAAGGTGAGCGAGTTTACCTCCACTTTGCTCTTCACCTCGTCCCGTGTGGCGATCAGGTCGTCCAGCGTCTTCTGAGCGTGCTCCATGTGACTGCAGTACTGTCCGTAGATCAGCAGCCTGGAAGGAACAATAAAAAAAAAAAAAATAATAATAATGAATCAAGTCGGTGTTTGAGTCACATCCAGTGCCGTGATTAAACATTTAACATTCCTGCAGGTACATTCCTTACTAGTGGATAATTCAGCATTTATATGCGCTCCGTGTTCGATCCCGCGGCTCAGGGGGGTCCGCTGTTTGTTCGGCATGCTTTAATAAATGACCAAGGTTAATTTATAACCGATGCACTATAAAAGAAACGACTAGAACTGGCAGGTTAAATTACTGCCGCTGTACACGTCCACGTCAGAACCCAATCAAGGATCTCAGCTTTATCACAGCGCACCGTTATGACAAAAATAAATCTCCTTAACCTAATTAAACTAAAACAAAAGAAAAACACATACTGGAGTGTTGACACAGTAGCCTGCTTGGAGCAGAGCGCTACATCTGGCACAGATTGCCTCGTTTCATTACATGACCTGGATATTTCTGCCACTTCTGCTTCTGAACTTGGTGTAACAGATTGGATGTTCTGCATTGGCACCTTCTGTGCATCACCTGAACTACTATAACAAAGACGAATTCAGAAACCAATGCAACAAATCTGATCAAAAACGATTTCTTTTGATTGTTTTGTTAAAATCTGGTACGGATGATCATTAAAAATCTGCAGTCACATTTTTTTTCTTCGTAAAATATGACATGAGACAGACTTCCAGTAAGTGTTAAACAAAGTTTGTTTAACACTTACTGGAAGTCTGTCTCATGTCATATTTTACGAAGAAAGCTCGGTGTTGTATGTCCTGAAGACATTCCATAAAGGAAATCACAGCTTTAGCTTCGACTCTTAAAACATGGAGACTTCTTTCAAAAAATCTTACAAGAACATCTGCTCACAAGAAACTTAACTTACCTTATTACTGTATCTATCTAACAAAATGCTTTGCTGTTATATACAGTAGCACGTATGCCGTACAAATCATAATGCATTATAATTAAACCTGTCGGGAAAAATGAATCAACACCTTTGAAAGTATCACAGTAATGCGATGAAGCTTATAATACCCGACCTCACACTGTAACAGAAGATTATTATACTATGTTCGTTTCCAGCTCTGTATTTTTAATTTTTTTACAAACATCTCCGAATGGACCTGCGCCCGTCGGGGAGCTGACAGGGTTTCTCTGGTTTCGCTGTGCCCCCGTGCCCCAAGGCTAAGCAGGTCTGATTAAGGACTGATGCTGCAGGAGAGAGATGGCTCTGCTCCGCACGGAGCACGTCTGATGAAGATTAATGGGGGCAGCGTTCAATTACGGGCCACAACACAGACTCTGTGGCAGTCTGAAAACGCCGGGGCAGGTGTCAGAAATTAGCTCTAACAACAGATGTCACGGCACTAATTGATTATGAAGGTCTTTTTTATGAGGCAATTTTTTAAATCAAATTGTATTAAAAACACATTGAGAGAGAAAAAGAGAGAAAGAGAGAGAGAGAGAGAGGTTTCTGTATGCAAGAAATTAAAAAGGTGCAATAAAATCGTATGTCTTTGTGAATTGTAACAAATACGTAGAATGCAGAATCTCTAGTGCTACAGGAGTGATACTGAAGATATGAAAAAAATTATTCATAAAATGTCAGTCAATCTATTGAATGTATTAACAGGTTGTTGTTTTTTTTGGGGGGGGGGGGGTTCACCAATTTTCTCCCCAATTTAGAATCCAATTCCTCCCCGTCACTAGGGGGCTCCCACATTAAGGCTACTACTACCACTCAGTCAGGAAGGCCGAAGACTATCACGTGTTTCCTCCGAACCGCGTGACGTCAGCCGACCGCATCTTTTCGAACTGCTTGCTCACGC
>JAOVVA010000021.1:5596617-5614105 GCA_028565275.1 Leiocassis micropogon
TTCTTCTTCTTCTTCTTCCACACAGGCCATTCAGGTGCTTGTTCAGTCACTTGCTATGTTGAGAATGGACTACTTACAACTTGTCCCTGTGCGCCATTCAATCTCACAATGCAGCTCTACGACTTGTTTTCAATCTTCCTAAATTCTCCCACACCACCCCCTTTACTTTGCTTGTTGCCCCTGTCACCAAGCAGCATAATATGGTACCAGCTGCAAGGCTCGGAGGGAATCAGACATGTTGCACGATACCCTGGCCAGTACAGTATCTGTGGCCTTGTGTTGGAAGCCAGTGTTTGGCTGAGGACTATGGAAACAAAGATCAGCTCTGCCCTATGGGTCCTTGCGGCCTGGGAAAGGATTTTATTTTATTTTACAGTTGGCTTCCTGTAGCTGCCCGCATCAGATTTAAAAGTTTGATGGGCCAGCACCCACTCATCTCATTGCACTTATCACACCAGAAATTGTACCACACTTCCTCCGATCCTCCAGCATTGCTCGACTGGTCCCAATGTCTCTCAAGGTACAAGGAAGAAAATCATCAGGACTCTTCTTTGTCCTGGCATTAAGGTGGTATAATGAACATCCTCTAGGTGTCCGAACAGCAGAGTCACTGGCAGTCTTCTAATGACGTCCAAAGGACTGCGATTTCTATAAGCACTTGGATTAAAATACTCTTCTTTGCAAGAAAATTCTGTATTTTAAAGCCTGTAACTCATCATTTAAAGCTCAGCAAACCTCTCTGACATCTCATCTCACTGAAAGTGTGTGATGGCACTGTGGAACTTTCAAGTGGTAAAATCGCTGAAGTGTGTCTCACTGTGTCACATCCAGAGATGGAATGAAACCCTTATTAGTTGCTGTAAAATGTCACATGCAACCCTGATGAGTGGAGTTTAATTACAATTTTTCCCAAAAGCTGACCAAGCTAAGAAAGATCAGGCACAGGAATGTTGAATATATTAATAAATAATTACTTTTTAACCTATAATTGCTCTTGGAGTTGTTTACACTCGGCCACGAACTCCCATTCATCTCAACATGGCACTGAAAACATCTTGAGGTCGTAGGCGATTGATTTGTTTTTATTATGTTTACTGATGATTCAGCATTTTCCCGCAAGGCTTAGGAACAGTAACGAATTACAAAATGCTGATTTCTAAGAAAAGACTCCGGTTTGTATCGACATGCATAATGTTGCTCTCTAGCGCTGAGCATGCTGTCTGGCTAATTCAGCGGAGCTAGGAATTCAGACTCACCGTTCAGGTATCATATTTCAATTAATGAATATTAATGATAATCAGGGATCTGCTTATAAATATTAATGACGTTCGGAGCAAAACAGGTGTGTGAATCTGATCAAAAATTTGTTTCAGGTACACCTAATAAATTACCTTCAAAGACTCAAAGGCACACTTAACTTTGTGTTGCCCCCAAAAAACGAATTAATTTCACACCCACTCCATCCAACATGACAGGTGGGTTTTAAACCCGGACGCTCTGACGGGGAAATGACAGACCTCTCCGTACGGCGTAAAAACCGCCGTGGCTGGTGAAGAGTGTGTGATTAAATTAGGCAGCTGTGAGAACGGCTCGGGAGGATCCGAGAGGTCGCTGCGATCTCTCATCCTTCGAACGTCTCCATTCCTACATCAATCTTTTCCTCCATTCCTACTCCACTTGGACTCGATCCATACCATATACCAGGCTGGCATTGCTATGGCAACCGATGAGGGGAATCGCAGCAGACGGTTTATATAAAATACGGAGGTGGTGGGGATCAGAATAGCTATTGTGTGTGTGTGTGTGTGTGTGTGTGTGAGGTAAACATTGACACTTACTCGGCCAGCTCCTCCAAGCTTCGATAGACGTCATCTTCGTTCAGCGCTGTGTCCTCTGATGGAAAAGGCCTGGGGAGAGAAAGACACAGAGAAAGAGAGAGAGAGTTCAGTTGAGGTGTCAGCTCCACTTCATCACATCCATAATTCACCAGGTGCCATTATTTATGACCCGCTGACTCCTGCGTGATTGACACCTGCAACAATGAGACGGATGTTTCACGGGCATTTATCTGATTTCGGACGGCATTTAATACACACAGAGGAAAAGGTCACGGTGAGACTGGAAGACATGACCTTGTGTGATGGACACAAGCGAGACACACGTACTCCGGGTGCGTTTTCAATAAGCCTGAGTCGAAAGCTCTAGAAATAAGAGATCAACTCTGACCTCTGATAACGTGGTGACATGGATTCAAACAAATCATGTCCGGCTCATGTTAATTCAAGTCATTTAGCAAATTTTCAGCATTTATTTTCCCCTGACTTCCAACGTGCATTAATAATGCAATCCGTAATTAGTGACATCAGCGACACCTACCAACCAGCGAGGACACAGGAGACACTTTCTTCCTCCGAGGCACGAGATGCCACAGGCAGCATCTTTTCAAACTGCTGCTCACACGTCATTAGGGAGCGGAGGTGGAATAAGGCCGTGGGTTTGGTAACTAATAGAGCCTACTATCTAGTAGTGTAGTGCACAGGGTGTGATTTAGCCGTGGATTTACCATCTATTAGAGCGTACTATTTAATAGTTTAGTGTTAGGGTTAGATTTATCTGTCAACACAACATTTTGTAGTTTTAGTGCGCAGGTGGGATTAAGCTGTAGATTTAGTATATATTAGAGCATACTATTTAGTACTTTAGTGCAAAATGTTGGATTTAGCCAAGGATTAGGAAAGTACTAAATTAGTAGTTTTGTTTTAGGTTTTAGGGTTAGACTTCTCTGTGAATGTATTATCTAACAGAGCACACAATTTAGTACAGTAGTTTAGTGCGCAGGTGGGATTAAACCATAGCTTTAGTAAATACAGTATTTACGCGTACTGTTTAGTAGTTTAATGTTACAGTAGAATTTACTGTAGCCATAGATTTAGTATCTATGAAAGTGTACTATTTAGTACTTTTACACATTTAAATTGAGGTATTTTGCAGATGCTCTTATCCAGAGCAACTAACAAAAGTGCTTTGAAGTTTCCATCATTGGACAGATCTTTACACTGGGTTACCAGGTTACTAACTAAGTACTAAAATGATACTTAGGGCTCAATCTATTATAGTAGGGTGTACTATTTAGTAATCTAATGCACAGGGTGAGCTTTAGCTGTGGATCTAGTATCTATTAGAGCGTACTATTTAGTACTTTAGTGTACATGATTGGATTAAGCCTGGATTTAGTATTTATTAGAGCGTACTATTTAGTACTTTAGTGCGCAGAGTTGGATTTATCTGTGGATTTAGTATCATTAGAGCGTACTTTTTAGTAGTTTAGTGCGCAGAGTTGGATTTATCTGTGGATTTAGTATCTATTAGAGCGTACTATATAGTAGTTTAGTGCACAGGGTTAGATTTAGCACCTATTAGAGCATACAGTTTAGTAGTGTAGTGCAGGTTTGGATTAAGCTGTGGAGTTGGTATCTATTAGAGTGCACTAGTAGTTTAGTTTACTTGTTGGAATTAAGTCGTTGATTTAGTATCTATTAGAACGTATATAGTAGTTTAGGTTTCAGTAGTTTCAGTAGGAGGTGGGAATTTAGATGTGGATTTAGTATCCATTAGAGTGTACTATTTAGTAGTTTAGTATGCAGGGTGAGATTTAGCACATATTAGAGCGCACTATTTACCTGCAATAAACTACCTTGTAAAATGTTATGGTTCTAAGATCTAATTCAGGAATGTGAGACTGTGTTTGTGACACCTCGAGAACTTCAGTGTCGCCTGCGGAAATTGTAGGAATTGTGATACGCTGGCTGGAACATTGTGTGGTTTACGTCTGGATGCTAAAATTATACAATGTGAACCTGAAGCCAAAACATTAATATCGTCTTTATTTTTGCATCAGCGACTGAATCAGATTTACTGCAAACATATCCTAATGTTTTATCACCGCCTCTAGTCAAAAAACAGAGAGAGCGAGAGAGCGAGAGAGAGAGAGAAAAACAATACAGATCTGATTTCTAGAAAAAGTTACGGATCAGATATCAAAGAAAACATATTGGATCTCAGATCCTGTAACAAATCACAGTAATTGGGATCGGATTTATTTCTGGAATTGGAAACGGTTATACAGCATATAATGATACGATTGCTTTTAGTTGCAACAGTTTTTATTACACTTATACTTAAGCATTTTAAAGAGGAATATCAGTTGGTACACATATTTCCTTTCCACATGACGTCTAAAGCCAGCACTTACTAATACTCGCAGGGCCTGTTAGAGCGCTGCAGATGATCGATCAATTACTCCATCTGATGTATTTCCTCTTGCGCACTTTTCTCCTGAGAGCTCATCAGAGACATGGCATGCTGTCACATATGACAAAACCGCTGGCCTCGAACACTCAAATGATTTGGGTGCAAGATGTGCCCGTGTGTCAGTGCCTTCAAATCCATGGTACACTTGGTGTGTGTGTGTGTGTGTGTGTGTGTGTGTTTGCGTTAGAAACAATGTGCGCTATCCGTATTCACGTCCAGCTCTAATAAAAGCAGCAATTAATCAGGCCTCCTCTGTTCTGCCATAATGGAGCTGTAATTCAGTGTGCGAACTGCTGTCGTTGACTTCGATGAGCTCATCGAGATTTCCATTTCGCACGTTGTCCGGCCTGGAAAAGTGACAGACATGCACCTTCACATGATGAGCAGGATAGGCTTTTTTTTTCTTTTCTTTCCTTTGTTACTGTCTCTTCTGGATGACTGAATAGCACGTCGACAGAGAACCATTTCAGTTCCTTCGCCGGTTCTCTCAGAAATAATCAGTCCAGAGACAATCTGCTGTAGATTCTTAAAACCAGAGCACCAGCATTTCAAACCCAAACTCTGATCTAAACTCCTGCGTCAAATCATCCTGGTGTCTTGATGTGTTTTCTTTTACAAGTCGTGTCAATACTACATCACGAGGCGTTAATTCCGTACACATCCTTTTGAAGCATCATTTTAAAATCTCCCCCGAGTAAAAATCTCAGTTAAACTCTACTCTCCTTACATTGTTCTTAAACCCCACACATACAGTACAGTATGGAAACCAACACTCCAGTGTGGACTGGACAGGCTACACACACATATCTCAATTCTACTGTGAACTGTAGGTTAGAGAGTGTCTGTTGTAACCAGTGCAGACATTTACACGTGTCAGACATTCTTCATGAATTAGAGTTTTGGGTGTGAGTGAGATAAATGAAAAGAAACACACACACACAGGACAGAGAGAGAGAGAGAAAGAAAGTGAGAGAGAGAGAGAGGTAAAGATCCTGCTGTGACGGTGAGCCCTGGTGCGTGAATCCTGGATAAGACATCCAGACTAAGAGCCAAGATCCATGAACAAGAGCGTGAATAAACGTCTGGATTCTGTCACAATCAAACCGGCATGTGATGATGTGATCCTATGCATGATATAAATACACACACACATACAGTATGCATACACAAGCACATTCTGGGAGAGGAGATGGCAGTAGTGGAGAGCTAAAGATACCTTTGTGTTCACCTTGACAAAAGACTGGAGTGGACAAAAGACTTTTATGTCTGCAGCAAAATATTGCAAATCTTTTATCAGTTTGTTGTTGTTAGTGCAATATTATACATAAACATATACACATATACATAATATACATAATTTATATATATATATATATATAAACACTGTATACACACACACAATATTATTACAATACCTCGGTGCCGATTTGTTAAATTTGCGATTCTATAAGTATGGCAATTTTATAAATCCCGAATCGATATTACATTTTTCTCTGATTTTGTTACAATTTTAAACCTTTAAAATGCATAAATAAATGTAGCACATTACTTATAACATTAGTCTCATCACTTAAAAACCAAGCGCAGCATTTAAGCAATACAAAATAACTTCAAATACAAGAGTTTAACATTTAACTTTAAAATGAAACAAAAAAAGCTACATTGTGACTGAGCAGCGCGTATCTCTGTCATCCGCCGTAATTATTATTTAAGTAATATTTATTTATTCTAAACAAACTTAACAAATAATTCACTCCTACCACACGGAGTGGCAGTATATAAATAGTTCAGAGTGCACCACCTGTAGGATTATAAAGTAACAGCCATGTTTTACCTCCTCAAACGCCTCTTGACTTGACAGTGAGCGTGTGGGTTAAGATTTTTGACTAATTTCTGTGTAATTTACTGTATAAGATTTTTTGAAACTTGTGTAAGTGTGTGTAATGAGTGGATTTGAGAATAATTCGCTTTGAGAGTTTGGGGTCACGCCCAATCAAACTGGAAACCAGCCAATTGTGGTCACTGGTCGATCGACCGGTTCATCTCTGTTATAATTGAAAAAGTGTTTTTATATATTATATATTATACAATATCTATTTTGGAGTCGCGGAGATATGTGAATATCCACACAAAAGAGTTTTGATTTGTAACTGAATAAATTTTTCCCCAGATATAAAAAAAGTTATAAAATATATATCATATTTTGTTGCAATTTTAAACAAACAGCAAATAATTCACTGTAACTACAGGGTGCTGTGCTGCCTAAACTGTTTACACTTCACCAACTGTAGGATTATGGAGGAACATTTTACTACATCAAATGTAAACTTTTCAATCATGGAGTTAGAAGGTGTGTCTAAGCCCTCTATACACTACATATACACACTTGCGCAATGTGTGTGTGTGTGTGTTTACATATTCTTATTTGCTGATTTAAGTTCTTCAATAAATGCTGTAGCATGGTGGAGGAATAAATAAGTACGCTGTGGCTTTGGGCTGCCAGTCAAATCAAATTATTCTCATAGCCTACAGCAGAGTTAGTGAGGAACACCCGAGTTTATGAGTTTGCGTGTGGTGGAGATTAAGATCACGTGGGGTTAGAACTATGGCAATATAACAGTCACAACATATCATTTTTTATAGTATCTTTGCACATCATTAGACATCTAACGAATCCCAGACACAATAATAAAATCCCTGATAGTTCTCAGATATTTCTGAGCACAGACTTCTCAATACCGCACAGTCTTTTACACTGTCAGTATTTATCACGCTGCTGCCATTGTTAAAAGATATAGAAATAAATCCTCACATCAACTGGGCTTATTTCCTGCTTTCCAAGTGTCATTTTTATTACATTTTCTCTGTTGATGCCCTTTTGATGAGCTCCATGTGAAAAACTTTATGTGAATCTGTTCCTAGACGCTGTTGTAGACCCACATGGGGGTGGGGGGGGGGGGAACTGTGCTTTTTAAAACCACTTCAGAGAGAAAAATGGAAAAGCCGAAAGCCAACAAAGTGCTTTTGACAGGATTGCAGACGAATTGTCCAGGTAGGGTATTTTTACTTCCTCAGGTGAATTGTCATTACTCTTTATGAAACAATAGGCAAAGGATGTAAATCTCAGGCTTGCAGTGGACACGATAAGATTTTTACTGAATCTGCTAGGATGTACGCTCTCGATTAGATTTACAAGGCAAATATTTAGTTGTTAAGAGAACAGTTTCCTTATTTCATTATAAAAATGAATCAGCGATATACAGTATATGATATGATACTAAGGGGTGTAACATTAAACATGATGTCACGGTTCGGTGACTTAGTTTTCAGTTTCGAAGTCACGTTTCAGTGCATTTTTGTTTCGGTTAAATGAAAAAAAGAAATGAAACTTCCTCTAAATTATCATGAATATAACTTGTAAAGATACAAGAAAATTATTAACAGCAGCACACTTCCATAAATTCCTGAACAATATAAGGAATACACAAAAGGCACACAGCTTCTTATTTTAAAAAACAAAGGAGAAAAAAAAAAGGTGATAACTTGTTTAAGAGTAGTAACAACTATATATATATATATATATATATATATATAGCAAATAGTGAAAACAATGGTTCTTTGAAATACTGGTGATGGCGCTGTTACTATTTTTGCACATCATTTTTTTTTCACAAATATGAGAATTTTTTTCACTGTTTACGGTGTGACATCACCGCTGCAATTCTGATTGGCGAAATAGCGCTCACGATGGAAGGACAAACAAAATCCTCTCCGCTCTTCTGACTTTTCAAAGCTGTACAAACTCCACATCTCTAAAGTAAAATCGAAATCTTTTGCAATAAGATTAAGAAGCAGTCCTCAGCGACATGAGTGCCTGTTAAGTAGAATTAATAAAGAAAATCCCTCAGCAATAGTTAACGCTAAACTTTATTCACTCAGGTCACTGCATGCACCGAACCAAACAGTACAAATCTAAACGCGTGTACCGTTACTATACTGTTTTGTTTCTCAGGGCGGTGATTGTATAATTAATGATACCACTTGATCTCCTCCTAGAAATGGGAGGAGAGATTTTTTATTTCGTTACATATCGCAGTTCTTTTGTGTGGCAACTTGTACATCACCACACTGACTCCAAAAAATGTTGTTTTTTTCTTTCTTTTTGTCATTTATACTGTACATTTAAAGATGCAAACTGTTGCTGTTCCTCTATAATCCTACAGGTGGTGCATTCTAGACTTCGTACACTCTTTGCCAAGTTTGTTTAAAATTCTGAGAAAATCTTTTTGTATAAAAGTATAAATATATATTTATAAAATCATGATACTTAAAGGAACGCAATACAAATCGATTCGGCCTCTAAGTATCGTGATAATATCGTATCGGAAGGTCCCTGGGGATTCCTGTTCGCAACTTCAACCAAACAATATGATTTTTTAATTTAGATTTTCTGCTCTGATGATGTGATACAACACAACTTCTGAGTCTTTCGAAGTCTTTGTTGATGTGCTACAGTAAAGATTTTCAAGGCCATGATATGATATTTGAGGACACTACTGAATCAGGTGTGATACAGATCATTCAGCAAGAATGTGCAGTAAAGCAAAATAAAAACACTACATTTTACTTTTTTTTTAAATTTCTTGTTTAATGTCCACAGGGCCGTTTTTTTTATGATTTTGGGATCAGTATTTTCTCCATTTTCAGCTGTTATACATAACATTAATCTGACATTAAATATATACACTCATCTAACGTTAGCCAAGTCCACCTTACACTCATTAAATTTCTCTATTTCTCTCTATTTACCTTCACTAGAAGCAAGAGCGCATCGAACCTGCATCTAAACAAAAAAAAAGGTCTGGTAGCATCCGGACCATCCTCAGGTGATTCATTCAGTGATCAGCGGACATTCGAACCGATATGATTACTTATAAAACTAATCTAATCTCATCATCTTTGAAGTTTGATGTTATTTGTTTTGCAGAAGCGACTGTGGCAGGATTTGTTATCATCGTCATTGCGTCATTCCTCTGCTCAATACCACCACCCACCATCTGCTCAAAAAAAAAAAAAAAAAAAAAAGACACACCTGGGCATTCAGTCATGTATCGCGCGCGCGCACACACACACACACACACACACACACACACACACACACACAGGATTCGCAGATAAGCTGTCTCTCCTATGGTGAGGAATCCTACAGAGAGGAATCTGTGGCACATTCAAATGAGCAGAGCGTGACGAGCAGTTCCCGAAGAGACTTCTGCTCCTGTGTCTCATGCTGCTGATTGCCGAGTACAGAGTCGTCTGATGAAACGGTAAACGGGGCTCTCGAATCACACAGGTGTTCACTGGTCACAAGGTGATCTGATTTGCTGACTGACGTTAGTATAACCTCACTGGAATATTCCATCGTGTGAACTTAAAACCGCTACTGCAGTCGAATAAGCGGCTTCAGATGATATGGCAAATGATACATCATCCTCCCTGTCACTAGGGGGCTCCCACATTAAGCTACTACTACCACTCAGTCGGGAGGGCCGAAGACTATCACGTGATTCCTCCGAACCACGTGACGCCAGCCGATCATATTTTCGAACTGCTCGCTTACGCACCGTTGGGGGCGGAGTAACACACTCGGAGGACAGCGCTATCCGCTCCTTCCGCTTGCGTGAGCTCACAGACACCCCTGATTGGCTTTAGAGCCGTGATTGATGTAAGAGCATTAAGTACCTCTCATCCCTTCCCTCTGAGAGAGTTCGGCCAATCAGCTCTGTCTAGACAGCCGGCTGCAAGAGGTTACAAAGTTCCTGGGAGGCCAGCGTCTCAGACATGAAGCAGGCAATCTGATCACAGCTCCGGCACATTGAGGGTGTTTTTACATTAGGTACGATTGCTCACGCTCCCCTATCCCCTCCTGGCCATATCATTTTTATTCTCTGTACTCGGGTACACTTCTGTATTTTCCCTCTCTGATACAGCAGGTGGCAGTATGCACTTAGTTTCTTTTGTAAGCTGCCAATATAATTGATATTTCTGAAAAAGATGTCAAGAGCAACGCTCTTGTGTGGCTTCCAACTTTGTCAGCTATGGATGTGTAGGTCTGACGATGAGATTGCTGCGTTCTGCACTGAGATTTCTGAAGAGACCATGTCTTTCTCAACAGTTCCGTGTTCAGGTACGATTGTTTTCCATATCTGATTCGACAAGGGTTCCCGAGCTTGGAACACTTGTGTTCACACTGATCAAAATGATTCAGACTTTGGGGTCGGGTGAACTAGAAAACCATCCTGGGGCTCTAATGTAAAAGTTTTACATTTTTTGAGTTACATTCAGTTTTTCTTTGAGAAAACTTTCCATCCTGATGGTACCCAAGCACTAGTGAAACACTGAGTGCATAAGTGCATCACATGTTGCACATGGTCCACATTTTCCACACCTGAAACTTCGCATGGCACGTCGCTCTGCTCATGTCTTAACTGGACACTGCTTTTCTATTTCAATTCCATTTCAATTTAATTTTATTACTTGTACATAGTGTAAATTTTCCAGCTAAAAAGTTTTCTACATTTTCTTAATTTGTATACTTTTTATTATTAGATTCTTATTTCATATTTCTTTATTTGAATACTCTATTTTCTTTTTTAACTTTTTAAAAGACGATCATACAAGCATTTCACTGCCTATCATACTGTGACAAATAAAATTTGAGATTATAGAAATAAAGGGAGTTTTTAACTATGATAACTGTGTTCTGTTATTCCGCGCAAAAAGTCCCGGTGTGACTCGAACACAAGCAACCATATCAATTTTCCTATAATAATAACATTTAAATTCGACACAGTTTCCTCGAGGTCAGGCCTTTTGACTGCACATCACCAGAAATCAGCCATCCCAGTGAAACATATCAAACCCGCGCAAGGTTTAATTAGCTCGGGTACGCGCATCGGTCTCAATCCAATCTGACTGCTGAGTTTTTATCTCTCAGAAACAGAGATCTGCTGTCCATTTAGAGTGCGGCGTTCATGGTGAGCACTCCGAGCTCTTTTCTTGATTTTTTTTTTGTTTGACGCATGACTCTGTGAGCAATGAAGCGAACTGGAGCTGTCTAGGGTGTCACACAGCTAATGTCTGCTTCATTGAAAATGTAGAAAATTATTCTTTTTTTTTTTTCTTATTTAAAATGCCAGGAAAAAAAAAAAGCATCTCTCTCAGGTGTTGTTTTGTAACTCAAACTCAGGTTCATTAACAGTTTGCCGTGCTATGGGAAGCAATCAGAAGGCCAACCCTTTGCCCTGAGGCTGCACTCTCACACATCACAAGTCTCTACTTCAATCTCTCCCTCTCTTTCTCTCTGAGCACTTTCAGTCGTCTTGCGCTTTGCACTTAATCATCTCAGTGTCTGACATGATCTTTTCTTTGATATGCGCTCCCATCTTGCTTAATACCGCACCACTAAAAATGTGAAGAGTTCGATTTCTGTGCAATCGATTCACTGAAATGAGGAGACTGTCAAACAATCTTGTGATGACGGTTTAACTAGTGAGGGGAAAAAAAACGAGTAGATCTCAACACACCAATGTCTGAACAGTTTACAGTCCGATATGGAAGGAATAAAACGCTTGGGGACGGGCTGTTATGGGAAAATGATCGACGATGAGGTGATGTGATAAAGCAGAGAGACTATTTTCACCCTGCGAGTGTTTTATTCTTCTTTCACCATTTTTACACAATTTATTAAAGATGCCAGTTATACTTCTTTTTAATCATTTTAACACAAGTCTCTCTTAAAATCTGTCTATCGGTCCGTTGTTCCTTCTTTCATCATGCACCACTGTGGTGTCCGTCTTCTCACCGCCTGTAGCTTCAAATGTAAATGAGCTACTGCCCCTCCCCCACGACCCCCCAGTGCATTTTTCTAGCCAATCAGAACACAGGAAAGGGGAACTTCTCTGAAAATTGAGGCCGGAAATCAAGCTGAAGAGAGGTCTATGCAAAAGTGTTTCCCTTGTCCTTTTGCTCTTCTTGCCTGGAGTGACATCCCAATCGACAGGAAATTTGAACATCATGTTTAAGTGTGTGTCAGATTTCGTCATACACTCACTGATCCATGGATGCAGAGATCCATGTGACTGTGCAAAAATAAACAAAAAGTGCATTTTGTATAATAGATACTCTTTCGAATACGTCACCAAACTTACGTTTTTTCCCCCCTGTACTTAAAGCTGATAAGACTAAACTTGTCATGTTACTGAGAAACTGGGAAAGTGCTGGAACTGGAGACTCCTTCCGAAAAAGATTTTTTTATAAGCCTATGTGAAGCAGCTGCAATACAAGCCTCAATTTTAAGCTAGCTTGTGTGACACTAAGCGTTTGGTAGTGAAGTGTTTATCGTTACCTGGTTAAAAAAAAATAATAATAATGATTTAGGGACGAAAATTGATAATCACTAACTATAAACAGCATACGGATGTGACTTTTCAGATGAGGCAGGAGGACATGACCTTGGGTACTTTAAGAACTACACTGACATGCCAGCATAATAGTGTGAAGAAGCAGGGCTGTGATGAAAAACGGCAGTGTAAAAAGAAAAAGAAAGTGGCAGAAAGCAGAGAAAAATGTGGAGGAGTGACATTTCATCCAGATGTGGACTCCAGATGTCTTTACAGCATAAGTCTGCTTTTCATAAGAATATAAAGCTGTACCAAACCATTGTTGAACGCCATCCAAAATGAGACGATATTGTTAAAGGTAAAGGGATGGTTCATGTTCTTTCATGTCTGTCTTAAATTGAATTTGATGTACATATAAGTACATTGCAATACGTCTTGGTCATTTAAAACTTTCCTGCTCTGCACACTTAGTGTTAACTTTGTCACCTGTAAGAAATCGGGGACAAATTCCACAACCCTCGTTCCGTGCAAAAATTTATCCCAAAGTTCAGCTGAGACTCTGAACCGAGCTGAATCGAGTTGATATCAAGTTGCATTGTACTTGGTAACTCTTTTTCTTCCCTCAGAAATAGCAGTACAGCTATTCCATTTGCATGGAACAAGGGTTGTGGAATTTGTCCCGATTTATATGTACCTGAGTTTTGATTTAAGACAGACTAAACTATCCATTCAAGCAAACAAACAAAACTCTTGTTTGTAAATGCTGGTTCATGGTTCTATTTTTTTTTTCTTCATTTTTTTGTATCAATATCATGCTTAAAACATCTGTTTATATAAATCATCCCTTATAGATTATGAATTACTTAAATACTTAAATAATCCATGTCACCTCACAGCCTAACTATAGCCTGAGATTAACTCATTTAAAAAATGTAACTTGTTAAAATGTCTTCATGGATGCCAGATAAAAAAATGTTGTGGAGATTAAACCTTAAACATAGTGACTCATTAAAGAAAAAATATAACGCAGACCTCCTACAGTGAACATCTTCTTTAGATATATTTCGTATAAGTTGAAACGACTAAACAGCACCGCAACCACAGTCTCAAGGTCATGTGATATGCTGTACCACAGGAAACCCAGAGCAGCTCATCTCTCCTCTTGCTCCTGTCGCACAAAGAAACCACAGCTAGGTGATGCATCTGGGTGCCTCTATAATTAGGACACACTTATCCTAGCAGCTGCTTTGACTCAGCTGGGCGTGTCCTCCGATAGCTGACACAGTTTTTCAGGCCAGACAATGCGAATGGAAAGTGCTGCGGTACACCTAAAAGTTTGACCTAATAAGTTTCCCCCGCAGCAAGTGGTGTTTGCTATAAAACAGGAAACCGTGCGGGTGGAGAGAGAGCTGAGTGAACTGTACTGTAGCTCTCCCGCTCGGCTCATCGATAGGCTTCAGCAGCGAATCGTTTAACAAGCCGACCGATGAGTTACAGATCGAAGAATAGACACCAGTGCCCGGGTCAAAGGTCATCAGGCCAGGACTGAAATACCGCTGCATTTTGTATTCGGTGTAAACTAGTTGTTGTGATCGATGCTACTTTCGGCTTTTTTCACCATCTGACACCCTTCTTGCTCTAGTGTAGATACACAGATGATAGATGGATACTTTTTGGATCCCGAAGGAGACTCCAGATTTCCCATTTCCAAGCATAGGAGTTCAGCAATAAAAATAGATACAGTACACGTCTCAATTTTCTTATCTCTCATCCAAACATCCATCCATCCATCAATCTCATCTCTAAGCATCATCTATCCATCCATTTCCTTATCTCTCATCATCCATCCATCCCCTTATCTTTGATCATCCATTCATCCATCCACTTCCTTATCTCTCATCATCTATCCATCTGTCTGTCCATCCATCCATCTATTTCCTTATCTGTAAACATCAGCCATCCTTTTCCCTTATCTCTGAACATCATCCATCATTTCCCTTATCTCTAATCATCAATTCATCCATCCATCTCCTTATCTCTGAGCATCATCCATCCATTTCCTTATCTCTCATTCAAACATCCATCCATCCATCCATTTCCTTATATCTCATCATCCATCCATCCATTTCCCTATCTTTGATCATCATCCATTCATCCACTACCTTATCTCTCATCATCCATCCATCCATCCGTCCATCCATCCATCCATCTCCTTATCTCTTATCATCAATCCACCCATTTCCTTATCTCTTATCATCAATCCACCCATTTCCTTATCTCTGAACATTACCCATCCTTTCCCTTATCTCTGACCATCCATTTATCCATCTATCTCCTTATCTCTCATCCATCCATCTGTTTCCTTATCTGTGAACATCATCCATCCTTTCCCTTATCTCTGATCATCCATCCATCTCCATATCTCTGAGCATCATCCATCCATTTCCTTATCTCTCATCCAAACATCCATCCATCCCCTTATCTCTCATCCAAACATCCATCCATCCATCAGTCTCCTCCCTGAGCATCATCCATCCATTTCCTAATCTCTCGTCCAAACATCCATCCATTCATCAATCTCATCTCTGAGCATCATCCATCCATCCACTTCCTTATCTCTCATCATCCATCCATCCATCTGTCCATCCATCCAATCCAAAGATGTGGTACACCCTAGAAAGGTTGTCAAATCATAGCACAACAAGCACACACACATTCACATCAACTAACACACTATGAGCAATTTGCAAACCTACAGTATGCTGCGTGTCTTTGGACTGTTGGAGGAAATTGGAGTACCTGGAAGAAACCCAGCAAGCACTGGAAGAACATACATCCCAAAACAACCTATAGCTTGATGGTGCTACCTGTTGGATGCTTAGGTTTACTACCAGTCACCACGGATATCAGGCTAGAGCGTCGACATCCGCACAAGCTAGCCACAGGACACACAAAGCGACACCCTTACGGAGACAAGTCCAGTGTCTTCCAGCAAAAAGAAACATTCCAGCGAGAAAAGTGTTTGCATACTGTAAAATGCATCAGTGTCTACTGGTGACCCTCTGAGCCTGAAACAACTTTTCTCTCTTCACAGTTTCTCAAGATGCTTCTTTGATGTACGGAAATAGAGCAGCGAAAACATCTGCGCTGTTATGTTTTGGATAAATCAAACGCCCGATACCCGTAACTGCGCAGCGAGGATTACCGCCTGAATAAATACGTGGAACCAAAGAACCTGGGAGATGTTTCCTAGTCAGGGTGGTGTTACATTATACATTTGCATGAACCTTCTTACTTCGGTGGCCTCTCCCACTTTACATCATCACCAGCTCCCCTTGCCTCCTTGTTGCAGTTCTCCCAGTGTAAATACTAAAGTGAGGATACTGCAGTACAGCTTCTAGTAACCTTTATGTTTAACTAAACGGTTATATTAGAGACACTTCAGATGAAATGGGGCCTTATTTACAGTAATTCATAAAAAAGAATAAAGAAAGAAGAAATGAAATCAGTCTCTGATCACTGATTAACTCTCGGCTGACTGTTTATAGTCTTCGCAGCAAAGGTATATGACTAATTCTGCTGCAGAGGGATGGAAATGGATGATCTTACATTAATACTAATTTATTCAGCACACAGGGCCTACAAAAAAATATTGCTGCAAGCAAAGACTGTGCTTCGTGAACAGTTAACGGCAAGTCGATGTCATTACGCCGCATCGCTGAACACACACCCTAAGAACACTGTATGATGTACAGTGGAATTAGAGCAACACTGCACAGTATCTCAAACATTCTCAGACACACATGTACCTGAAAAATAAGTCAAAAGCTGTGCTACTGAACCCCAGGCCCTGATCCAGAATCTTAAATGGTTCACTTCCGGTTGGGCGGAGTGTTGTGAAATTTAATTTGACAACCAAATCTGGTGCGAAAATAGACGCTCATACATAAGAAAAAACTGCTGAGCCACCAGGCCATGCACGGATCCAAGCTTTAGCCAGAACCAAATGACTATTTCTAAGGTTCTGAGCTTGAAATAATAAACAAGAAGAGTCTCAGTGCTTAATAACTGCATCAAAGCATCCATCAATGATGAAAGACTCAGTTTTGCCAAAAATACAAGTTCTATACAACAGGTGGGAATTCTTGTCCTTCCACAACAACGTTCTTACACTGCTCCAGAACTACGAGGAGGTGGCTTTCAGAAAGCTGCCAATGAGAACGGATTGTGGTCAAAGCAGTGGAAAGAGCCGGTGGATTTTAGATGAATATACCAGAAGTATTTGGTTGGTTTTGGTCTTGTAAGCCGCTTTTATACTTAAAGAAATATGATAATGTCGTTTTTTTTCTGTGTCCTAACACAGTAATGTTTCAGAAACTACAAGTCAAACTGGGATTTTCTGGTGAAAGAGGCGTAAAAGCGCTTGACATTTACAGAAGACTGAAGAAGCACAGGACGATGATGAGATTCTTAGCCGCAGGAAAACATCTGAATGGTGCAAACGTTTTCAAGAAGGCCATACGTCCGCGAAGGACAAGTGAACCACTGCGGTCGTGCCTGTGAACATTTAACCCTTAGGGGTCAACATCGTCGGTGTTGCCAATCACTTTTTTTTTTCTTTGCAAGTGTTTTTGTGAATGAAATTATATTGTAGCAATCCAGAAAAGAAAATGTACACAAACAGTAGATGGTTTTCGCACTCCTTGACGCACTCTGCCTCACTGAAACCTGGCTTAAACCAAATGAATACATTGGTCTGAATGAGTCTACTCCGTCAG
>JAOVVA010000021.1:5614205-5632381 GCA_028565275.1 Leiocassis micropogon
TGTGAAGCTGCTTTGAGACAATGACCATTGTTAAAAGCGCTATATAAATAAAATTGAATTGAATTGAATTGAATTTTCTTTCCAAAAAGTTTATTGCCAAATAAATGTTTGTTATTAAATTAATGTTAAAAAAAACAAAAAAAAACAGACGTATGTCAGATTCTTATCTCCACACGCAGTGGAGATCCGCCCTCGCACCTAGCGCACAGTTGTACGTGAATGCTAAACGCTGTGTTGTTTGGGGGAGTGATGTGCTGATGCATGCCTGTGTCCAACAGAACAGGAAGGACTTGAATAATAAAACAAAAAACTTTTTTTTTTTTTTATATTTTCATGTAAATATTCCTATACGCACGTAAGATGCATTGTCATGCTTTTCATGTCATGTCAAAAATGCATTGTTTTTATTTGGTTTACAGATTTTAAATTTTTTGCAAATGGAACATCAGATCCTTGAAAAAAATGTAAAAATAATGGATACCTTGTTGCCAACTGCAGAATACTCAGATGTCTGTGGAAACTGTACTGTAATCAATACCACATTACAGAAACATGATTGGGCCATTAAAGGAGTTCCTGCGAGGCCAGTGTTTCCGATCATGGCTCTGGCGTGTACTGAGAAAACTTTCTACCTTGAAGGTATCCAAGCACTAGTGAAACACTGAGATTAAGTGCATTAGTATAGCAGGTGATTATATAAAGGTAGTTTTTTTTTGTTTTTTTATTCTCATAACTGTGGTCCAAGATTCAAAGTCCCAGTTTGACTTACGCTAAGCCGCTTCATCAGAATACTGTACTTGAAGAAAGAGGCTCCTTCAGTAAAAGGTCAGACTGAGACACAGCACGTCTCAGTGCCACAAATAAACACAGAGGGTCACGCCAGGCCACGGTCCCCGAAACCACTCCATGTGCCGGAGCTGTGAGCTCTGAGAGACTCGCCACGATGCGGCAGGACACAAAGATGCCTTTCTCAGACCCCTCTCTCTCTTTTTCTCGCCATGAGAGCTCGCTGAGTCAGAGTGTGCTCCGAGTGCTCTTAAAACACACACACACACACACACATATTCACACACAGAGGGAACGTTGCAGAGGGTAAATTTGACTTGCATTAGTCATACACTACCTTCCCTGCCAAGTCACATCCTGCTACGTTTCCAAGCCCTGCAGTTGCACGGGCACTCAGAGAACTTTAACATCTCACATCTCAGCTAGAGGCATGTCAGGCTTTATGTTTCTAACATCTTTACTAATAGCTGCAGAGACAGATGTGGTACGTTCAGCGATCACATCAAAGTTGCTCAGAACTAAACAGGAAGTGGTTAAGCTCCCAGTTAGTGACCCCCCCCCCCCGTGTGTGTTATAACGTGTTAGCTAATGGCTTCCCCCATCTCGACTACTCTCTTCCCCCTGGGTCTAATGGACCGCTCCGTCAGCTCATTACCCAGCCGGATAAAAGGCTTTATTTGTGGAGCCTGGGCACGTAAAGACACACACACACACACACACACACACACACACACACACAGAGCCTGCTGAGACCCCGAGGGCCTCGTAGCAAAACCCGACCCACAGCTTGGGCCCACATGCTGGTCCTGGAGCCAGACGCCGTCTTACAGTTTTTCATTAGATCAGGCACCTGAGCCCGGAGCCGAGAAACGAACGACCCGGTCCTCTGAAGCGAAGACGTTGAGTGAAGTGGGGCAGGATGGAAACTCACCTGATGCCTTTGATCTGAGCGATGCTGTGGTGAGAGATTCTGGACAGCGCCGAGATCACCTGTGAAAACACGAGACGTTTGGGTTAGCAATGACGTGAGTCAGGGATAAAACGCAGGAGTTGTAATTCTTCTCACACAAAAGCTGACCAATCAGGAGGCGACATTCAGCAGAACCGAGGTGTAATGAATCATATTAGAATATGACGAAAGCATACACTGCGTAGTGTTTCTCGACACAAATCTGTTTTCTCGCTCCGAGCTTCCTGCGCATTAGCAGCAGCTAACAGGGTTAAATCCACAGAGCGCCCAAACACTGGTTAACGCCAGGCGTGAGTCACACGCGAGTGGGCTCGCCGGTTGGAGACACTACGGGCCTCCAGATGGTGTGATCAAGAGCTCTGGGAGTGCTTTGTCGATCCATAACACACTTACGCACACACACACACACACACACACACACTCACAAACACACACAATTATAAACATGTAATGCGGGAAAGGCTTTTGTCTTGCCTCATTACATGCTTATAGGAGTGTTAAACAGGCTGCCATGTTGGAACCAGCTGTCCATCACCCTTAGCGAAGTGATTCCGTGTGTGTGTGTGTGTGTGTGTGTGTGTGTGTGTGTGTGTGTATGTGCAACACGTTTATCTTTTTAAGCAGGTGTGCATGCACCCTCTCAGCCTGGCGATATACACTGACTACTGCTGCAATGAAGGTGACTCCGTAATTCGTCTCTTCGAGAACACGTCTCTATTTCACATACATCGTTTTTTTCATAACGTTCATACAATCTAAAGAGGATGGCGCTTGAAGAAAAAAGATTTGCAATACAGTAAATCCTTAACATACAAACGTTGTCCGTTCGTAAGCTCGTTCGTAAGTTCAATTTGTTCGTAAGTCTAACAAACATCGTCTTGGTAAGGGGAGTCCCTGACTTAAAGTTCTGTTCCCAGAGCACGTTCATAAGTCCGATTTGTTCTTAAGTCCGGTAAAATGAGTTTTATATCCCTTTGAAACGAATATACAATGTAAAGCATACCAATCCACTTGACTAAATCTGTCTTCTTTCTCCACACTGCCATCATGTGGCTAAAAACTGTAATCGCATTTACGGAAATTAATGAAACGGTGTTGTCTCTGCGTCTTTAAATCGCGAAGGGGAATCCCAGACGTCAGCTGTTTTCCACTGTATTAGCCTGTGAACTCTGTTATGTTGAGGATTCTTTCAGAAATTAGGATCATTCACCATCAGGACGGCTTTACAGGACAGAAATTTTCTATTATCGTGCTCCTGGACTGATTTATGTAAGGCCGAGTCATTTCTCCTGCACCCCCACACACACACACTTGCAATATCCCCGACTTTAGGCATTTTATACATTCACTTACACTTGAAAATATTGCATATAATTGTAAACATTGGTATCTGGTGCACTGCAATGTCTATTTTTTGTACAACAGACGTGAACTACTTTCGCGATTTGTTCGCATCTACGAATGTTCGTAGATACGCGATCCGTTCGTGTCTGTGAAAAGTCGTAACTAAGATGTTGGTAATTCGGAGACTACCTGTATTGAAGTTTTTGCACATAGTTTATAATGTTTTGTCATTGTCTTCAACAATCTTTGTAAGTAAAAAGGGTTTGCTGTCACTACTTTTAGTTTACTATATTTTTATTTTTATTTGAAACACACGAACACAACTGCAGCCTGATTTATCCCCTGTGATAAAACTGTTGGAGATGGATTTAGAGTGTTTAGAAAAATCACACTAAATTCACGTTGATATAACTGAAACGATTTTAACAAACTATTTTGGCATTTCTGTTTTTTAACACACTTGTGAATAATAATAAAAAAAACATGCACAACATTTTCTCCATCAGTTTGTAGTACTACTTGCTTGTTTTTCTCAAAACCACTAAAAGCATTTGGCTGTCAAACCATTCAAATAAACTCATGATCCTACAGAGTTTCACTTTCAGCCTGTGTGTGTTTTTTTCATGAAGCCCAGCTGAGGATGAATGAAAGCTTTAGGATCAATAGCACTGCGTTACTCTGAACGCTTGCATTTATCACCCTCCTGTCTCGCCCCTTCATGCACCACCAGCTAATGGGTATAAATATTAATGGCGCCTCAGTGTGGTGACACCAATGCTGCCCGGCTGAGTTATAGACCACCGATGCAGCTTTTCATCACTCTCTCTCTGTCTCTCTCACACACCTCTCTCTGCATGCAGTGTATCTCAGCTCACCCATCCCTCTTTCTCAAACTATATCGTGCTCATCCTTCAATTTTTTCCTCTTTTTTTCTCCCTCATTCCTCAGTTATCACTCAGGTCAGGTTGGAACCGGTTTCCGTTCCGTCATTATCGATTTTCCTCTCATCTCAGTGATGCTCCCTGAGGAGCAGCCAGTCGCAGCCGGAAGGAAACGCATGGCCTCCGTCACCTCTCGCGCACAAAGCAGATCAAACACAATAACTAATTTAGAGGAAAAACGGGTGAAAATATTACACTCCGTGGGGACACAGGTGATCCCCCGCATAAGACAACTGCAGGAGATGGAGCGTCTGAGGGGTAGCGGCAAGAAGCAAGAGCATGAGAGTGTCTGTGTGTGTGTGTGTGTGTGTGTGTGTGTGTGTGTGTGAGAGAGAGAGAGAGAGAAACATACACATCATCTCCTGATGATGAATTATTCTAATATTAACAGGTAGGTACACAGCCAGGATGCAGTGAGAAGAGAAGAGAAGAGAAGAGAAGAGAAAACTGAAAATGGGGGGGGGGGGGATGGAAAAAGAAGGAGAAATAAGAGGGAATGGAAAGAAAAAAGAAAAGTTAAATAAAAAATGAAGTAAAAGAGAAACATATGAGAAAAGAAGAAAGAGAAATGAAAAAGAAGACAAAAGAACAGAAGAGAAACAAGTTAAAAGATAAGAAGATTGAAGAAGTATGGAAAAGTCAAAAAAGAAGAAAAAGTTGACGAAAAGAAAAGGAAAGAGAGGAAATGAAAAAGACAATAGGAAAGAGATGAGAATAAGAAGAAACAGAAAAGTTGGAAGAAGCAATAAAAAGAAAAATGAGAAAAAAACGAAGAAAAAAGTGGAAAGAAAAATTTATGAAAATTGAGCGAATAAAAAAGTGAAAAGAGAATTGAAAATAAAACAAGATAAAGGAAAAAAGGAAGAAAATTTATAAAAAGAGGGAGAATAGTGAAAGAATCAAAGGAAAAAAGACAACATAGGGAAAACAAAGAAGAAAAGAGAAGACACTAGACAAAAGTACACAGGATGAAACCAGGAAAGTCTGTTAGCAGGGAGGTACACAGTCAGGATGCAGTGAGAAGAGAAGAGAAGAGAATTAAAAAATCCTCAGAGTGGGGAGCGAGTAAATGAGACGGAGTTAATAAGAGGACTCGGTGCTGGGAGACGTGAGAAACGTGAGAACAGATGGTTGTGTGAAGAGTCACATGGTCCCCAAATTCATTAATTATCCACCTGATGAGATGCCACCGAGTTCTAAACCAGCACAGAGGCTCTGTGAACTACCTTTGGCCAACCACACACACACACAGAGACACACACGCACACACACAATAATGACCTTGACTCGGGTGAAGTAGTGCTACCTCCCAGCACTCGTTCGTCAACTGTGTGCGCTCCCGTGCAGAGCGGCTCCTCTCTGATCAATACAGTAGCAGCACTGGGGAAGCCCCAGATTTGGGTCAATGAGATGGAGAGGCGTGGGGGGTGTTGGGCGGTGCTGGGGGGGGGTGCGTCAGTGGCGGGTCAAGGATAGAGAAACACTTAACCAGTTTAGATTGAATACTGAATACTGTGCTGCACACAGAGACTAAAGTGTGTAGTGAGAAGAATCTACATACACACAACCTGTTCATCCGCTCACACACAAACTATATAGAAATCTCAGCTTAAAACGGTTGTGATAAACGTTTCCGACAAGCATACGCTGGAGTTTAGAACCGGCATCCTGACGTCACTTTGAATCAATCGAACAGCTGCTCTGATTACAGAACTGACGACATGAATTTATTTTCCCTGCTTCAAACTCAATTCTGGTAAATCATCAGGCACTGCTAACTGCTATGAGCTGATCACTAATGTTTAAGCATTAAAGGTAACAATTTTGTCACGATAAGTCACATTGCCATGTTCCTGAACTGTTCGTGAGACGCTGCATTGAACTAGGAGAACTGCATTGTACAGGTAGTCCCCGACTTACAAACAAGTTCTGTTCCAGGAGCAGGTTCACAAGTCCGATTTGTTCTTAAGTCCGACAGAGTCTTATATGCCTTATATGCCACACAAATATACAATGTAAATAATACCAATCCACTTGACTAAATCTCTGTCCCCTTTCCACACACTGCCATCATGTGGCCAAGAACTATAATCGCACCTAAGAAATTAATCTCACAGTAAAGTGTTGTCTCTGCGCCTTCAAATAACAAACGGAATCCTGGACGCCATTTTGTTTCAGAGCTGTTTTCCACTGTATTGGACTGTGAATTCTGTTTTGCTGAGGATTTTCCAAAACTAGGATTATTTACCATTAGTACAGCTTTACAGGACAGACATTTTCTATCATCGTGTTCGTGGACTGATTCATTGAAAGCGGCTACTTTCTCCCGCACCCCCAACACACACATATAAAATGTCTAGGACTTTAGACATTTTATACATTCACTTACACACTGATAAAACTGTGTACAATTGTCTATTATTCATACAATACACGTGAGCTACTTTCACGATTGACCCGGAAGTAGAACCACGGTGCGTTCGTATTTGCGGAAATTCGCAGATGTTCCTAAGTCGGGGACTACCCTGTGCGTAAAGATTAAATTAAATAAACAGCATAGGTCACTGTGTGGTTCAACAAACAAAATTAAAACATATAAAGAGTATGAAGAAGTGAGGCGGGGCCAAGACATTTGGCTCTTTTACGCTACAGCTCTGCTACAAACACTCCATCAAAAACTGCCTACAACTGTACACAATCGTCTACAATTTGTCATGAATTGTCAAGACTCGTTAAGAACTGTGACTGTTTTAGAGAACTGTGACTAAATAAACTAGTCTTTAAAAGGGAAAGGCTTTAACTGGTGCAAACATGAGAAAGCTGCATTTGAAGCCCTGAAACCGGAGACTCCATTCCATGACACACAATCTGAAATAGTAAAAACTGCATAACATTTTAATCTTAATATAGCTGGAAAGGCGTCTCTAAATTCCACGTGACATAAATGTCTACCTGTCAGTTTTAAACAGGATATAAGACTTCCAGGCTTCAACACGGCCTCGTTCTTATTGCACGTTTATGATTCAGGGTTATGCGCTTTATCTCTAAGCGAGAGGTCATTTGGAGGTAACACGATTCCTTGTTGCCATTTTCCCAAGTGGAAAAAAAAGCATTAAAAATGAAAGTGCACCCTCAACATTTTATTACCTTTCCATCTCCAGCCCTGAGGGCCAAGCAAAGATGGAAGTGAGTCAATGATTTCCTTTTAAGAAAGGGCCCTGAACATCTCACGGTTAATCAAAAGAGCTGGGCGGTGTGGTGAAGTTTTGAGATTTAATTGTATTTAATTGTGTGTGATCAAATGATCAAATGTGTGGTAGGAGCAAATTATTTCCTAAGTTTATTTAGAATTGTAAGAAATTTTGAATAAAGAATCAGGGTATTTATAAAATGATGTACAGTAATTCCCATCCCTAATAAATACAGGAAGTCGATATTAAAAACTGTCATTTGCAGCTATGGATAATTATTTACCATACATATGTTTGGACCACCATCACACTCCTGTGTGTCTTTGTATGGTCTTGGTGTTCAATTTCCTTTTCACTGGAGGCCTAAACCTGCCAAGAGAACGAAGCAACTTCATTAAGTCATGTTTTTTTTCACCAGGTTGATGTGACAGACTAGGAGTGAAGTGGAATCAACCTTGCTGAACTCCTCTGAGACGAGCTGGACCACTGACTGCACTCGACATCAGTGCCTGACCTCACCGACGCCCTCGTCATGCTCCAAAATCTAGTGGAAAGCCTTCTCAGAAAAGTGAAGTGGACGATTTTAGCCTCAACCTAAGCAGAACCACCACTACAGCTTGATTTTCTCCCTTAATTTAGTCGTAGCTGGTTCCCATCCCGTCCATCTCTCTGTTAAGGCACCCAAAGAGCCGTCATGGCAACTAGTACCAAGTGGGAAGGTGAAGACTATCACATGCTAAGTCTAAGAGGAACACTGGGGAACGGCAAACTCGGAGGTCATGAAGAGCTATCCCCTTTGTGCCAGCTCACAGATGCCCATGATTAGCCAGTGTCGCTGTGATTGATGTGAGAGTGCAAGTGTGACCCCACCAAGACAGCATGAGCAATCTGTTCGGAATGGCCGTCGCATCTCCTGGGAATCAAACTCATGATAGAGGGAACACTTCACGGCTGCGCCAGTCAGGAGGCTAGTGGAGGCTATTATAACAGACGAGGAGGAATGAATCTGGAACGGAATGTTGAGTAAGCACATGTGGACGTGATGGTGACGCAGCCACGACGAGGAGTAGACTTATGAAGAATGATGCAAGAAGACTTGTAAAGTGTGCAATGCCAAGAGTCATGACTGCTTAGTATATTAAAAGTTGGCATATTATTAATAAGACATAATCACATGAGTCATAGTGCATTTCCAAGAACAATACATATACATATGCAGAAAAAAAATACTTGGACAGTGAAGCTGAATAAACGGTCCTCAGCGTGTGTGGCTTTTTATAAAAGTGTCAAACTCGAACACTCGCCATAACGAGGCCAAACTTCCATCTGAAAGCTATTACATAATTATACCTCCGCTCGCTTCAGCTCCGCTTCCCAAGTTCCACAAAAACAAAGTGTGTGTTCACCGTCGGCCACTGGCATTCTCACACTGTTTGCTTGTCACTTACCTGAATCGTTGTTTTAAAAAACAACGTAGCGTACCACTGCTGACTCAGATGTCTGTGCAACACTTAAAGCTGCAGTATTGTGCAATGAATCGTTTAACACACCTATTACCGACTCGTGTCGGTTATAAATATAAATGTGTGTGTGGCGCTTCGGCCGAAGGGGGAAAAAAAGCACTCAAGAAAATAAAGAAAATAAAATGCATGAAATAGATTCGAGGTATTTTAGTGACGTGTAATCTGAGCAACAGGAGGTGGCTTTCAGTAAGCTGCCAATGTGAACGGATTGTGGTCAATGCGGTGGAAAGAGTCGGTGGATTTTTAGATGAATATACCAGAAGATGGATGGCTTTGGTCTTTTAAGACGCTATAATCCTTATAGAAATATGATAATGTAGGTTTTTGTGTCATACAGTAATATATGAGGAACTACAAGTCAAACCGGGACTTGTGATGAAATTTCTGGTGTATGAAAGTGTAAAAGCAAATTGACATTTACTGAAGATTTCAAGTGCAGTACGGTGATGAGACTCTTAGCCATCGTGAAACATTTGAACGGTGCAAACGATTGAAAGAAAGCTGTACGTCCGTGAATGACGATCCCGGTCGAGGTGGCTCAGAGCTCGTTGCAGTCATTCCCGCGAATGTCCAGCGAGTGGAACGCCTGATCCTTAAAATTGAGGGATATCTTGTGTACCCTCGGCATACGAATGCCCCGGATTAGGAATTTTTGACCTGCGATCCAAAATTTTGCTTTCGAAGCAGTTTCGGAATACGTGCGATCGAGCCAGTCACGTGCTCTTCCGGTTTTGCACACCTCCGTTAACCGCCGGTACAAAAAAAAACAACACTTGAAATACCGAACTCAAAAACAGACACTGGAATACACAAAATATGACTATTTACAACTATAAACACAATATTATGGTGTGTATGTGAATGGATGTACTGTATAGTCCTAAGTCCTGTATACTGTGCGAGTGTTTGCGTGTGGTGGGTGTATTGTATCGGCCTCACCGGCTTTATAAGTCAGTCCGGGAGCACGATGATGAAAAAAATAGCATTCCTGTGATACCGTCCCAGTGGTGAGTAATCCAATTTTAATGTATCCACAGAGAGACAGACAGGATTCACAGCCTTCTGCAGTGCTTGGAAAATAAAAAGAAGTGGCGTCCGGTCGAATGCGTGTAAACAATGGAGCGCGTCTTCCCTTTAAACATGGTCTGCTGACCTTCTTGCGTAACCGGGATTCCCCTCGTGATTTGGAGAGAAAGTCTGTCGAGAGTTAACGTCCATTTATTTCACATTTCACTTCATGTTCAATTTTTTCTTTGCTTTTATATGTAAACATATGATTATAGTGTTGGAAATTGGTAATATTTTTGGGTGGCTGGAACGGATTATCTGCATGTACATTATTTCCAATGGGAAAATGCTTTTCGCAATACGAAATTTCGACTTGCCTCTGGAACCCACCACATCCCCCCCAGAGTTATT
Organism: Leiocassis micropogon; assembly: GCA_028565275.1. Classification (NCBI taxonomy): domain Eukaryota; kingdom Metazoa; phylum Chordata; class Actinopteri; order Siluriformes; family Bagridae; genus Leiocassis; species Leiocassis micropogon. The sequence continues at coordinate 5,624,380 of JAOVVA010000021.1, forward strand.
TCTACACATTTGAGCCATTGAAGGAGTTCCCGGGAGTCCAGCGTTTCAGACATGCAGATCATTTCTCGGTGTACTGATAAAACTTTCTACCTTGATGGTATTCAAGCACTAGTGAAACGCTGGAATAAGTGCATTATTGTATCAGGGGATTTTATAGAGTAATAAAGAAAGTTCATAACTGTGTTCTGTCATTCTGCGCAATCAAAAAGTCCCGGTTTTGACTCGAACCCCCCCCTCTTGGAAGCATCTGGCTCTAAATAAATGTTTGGTTCCTGGCACAACTCCAGAGTAGCCACCTCATTATTCATCTCTGACAATCTGTTTTATGGTTTAAATCTAATAATGTGATATATGAAATATTCAATTAGCCCACCCTGCTTTTGATTAACATTATTTCCCAAAAGTGCAATCGTTATCTCATCTTTTATGGTGCCGAGAGTTCCGAATCAGCCCTGTACTGCGATCTGGGTAGCTCGCAGGAATCGTAGTCGATCTAATTGAGTCATAAATTAGTATTTCTTTTCGAGCCATAAAAATGATAACTGACCAAACAACGCCGTGCGCCTTCTGCCAAACATTCCCCATTACTCCATGTAAGTGCTTGTTGATGTTAATTTGTTGCAGCAGGCGGTGGACACATGAGAGACAAGAATAGACCTTCCTCAGCTGAGCAACGTGTTCGGCCTGGGCTGCCCCGATTTACGAGTTGAACAGGACGTGACTTTTTTATTTCTTTTTTTTGCTTAGACTTCTTATTGAATTAGATCATAAATAATCACTCGTCTTCAAGCTGTAATGTTTATAAAAGAGATAACGATGGTGACGCTGAACCCAGATTCCCGATACCGTTGTCAGGAGCAGATGTTGTAGCCTCGCACCACGTGTACGTCGTTGCTAATTTGTTGTAGCAGCCTTTTACGCAAACTGGATCGGCTGAATAAATAGAAACCCGACATGACGAGCGAAGCATAAGGGAGACGCTCTGACGGGATTAAACCGTGCATCGTAGAGGTCGGCTGAACAGAAACGCTCTGAGTCTACACACAAAGAGACACACGGGCCGTGCTTATGAAAGCAAACGACGTAACGTGAACATATTGGTTATGTGGGTGTGGGAGTGTTGGTGTGTGTAAGAGTTGATTCTGCTTTTGGCAGGCAGTGGAATGGCTAGCAGATGCAGTGGGAGGATGCGCTGGCTGTGTTTGTAGGAATATTTAAAAAAAGAAAATATATATATATATATTTTTTAAAGTGTCGGGATTGTATGCGGATGATACTCATTCGAGCTGTGCCTTTACTTTTATTCATGCTTTGTGGAAGCACTGCAAGAAAGTAGGGGTGTTTTTTTTTTCTTTTTTCTTTTACAAGCTGAATATACAGTACGCTGACTAACCTGCAGCAGTTCGGTCCCGGGTGAAAGGATTTCCCTAATCGCGAAGTCATGTTCCTGTGCTGTTGTTCTTATCAACCCGGGGCATGTGAGTCTGACCATAAAGACGACATATAGGATTAGAGGGATAATCCAGAAAAGCAATGGAGGTCTGCATCTCTCTGCAGAGGAAGATAAGAGTGACGGAAAAGAGATGAACGGCGAGAGTACTGGTCTGCACCAGGACATGTAGAGACCGTACTTCAAGCTGAGACTGGAAATCATCTGAGCCTCGTTCTTCTCTCTGCGCTCAGCCAGTGAGAACAGACGAGACAGGATGACGAATTCAAACTCCATGGACGTGAACGAGATACGAGAATACTCTTACAGTATATTCTTTCCATGTTGTCTCACTTGGGCCAAATTCTTAGGGCTGTGCTTAAGATCCAACTCTCAGCATGATGGAGTGTAAAGTGTGAATAGTGAGAAACATCAAAGGGTCAAGCCACAATCGCTACAAAATGAATATAAATCAAGAAAAAAACATATCAAGCAAGATGAACAGCTCATCATTAGGATGAGTGTTTGATCTAGATTTTTTTTTATTTTTATATCGCACCAAGCGAGCATAATTTAAAAAAAAAAAAAACGAAAATACATCTTCAACCAACAAAAGAGGTGACTAATCCTCAGGATTATTGTTAGACCTGGTTCGGTTACTGGAAGTGCTCAGAGTGGGATATCCTGATCAGTCAGTGCTAAAGAATTTAGAGCTTTAAAAGCAGAACACGATAGGCAATAGACCTTAATACTGTAAGCAATTAAGTGCCAAACCAAATCCTCCAGAAGCCCCTAGCTAACTTTGTCTTGGTATGTGATATAATAAAAGGTCAACCAGAAATATAATGCTAACAAGCTGAAAGACGACATAACGCCACCCATAGTAGCAGAATCGGACATACTGTCCTTCAGTCAATAAATCAGTTCCGCTGCTGTGTTTGTATACTGAGACAAGGACGACATCCAGTTTAATGGCCCAGTTGAGTTATAAAAAGTACCAGTCAAAAGTTTGGACACACCTTCTAATTTGATGGGTTTTTTTTTATGTTGATTTATTTTCTACATTCAAGAACAATACTGGAGATTTCAAAAATATCCATAATGGAATTATGGAATTCAGAAACAACACCACCAACAACAGTCAGTTGTTATTTTAAGACATGGAGTTGGAGGTCAGCTGTTCTGGAACAGTTCTTGGCAAGAACAGTATTGTTAAGTGCTTTTGCAAAACCCATCAAGCACCATGATGAACCTGTCTCTCATGAAGATCTTTCCAGGAAAGCAAGAACTTTCCAAAACTTACCTCTGCTGCAGAGGAGAAGTTCATTTAAAGTTACCCAAGTTTGGATCATTTTAGTGACTCTTTGAATCTCGTTCATCAAAATGAACGAATGATTTTTTGAGTCATTTAGTTCATTTCCTTCTTTTGTTCAGAAATAAAATAAAATGTTACATTTTCAATAAACAGACCCCCAACACGTCTACATGAAAAAAAATTTGGCTATAGTTCCAATAATGTATTATGATAAACAGAATGAGCAGCTCACCTCTCATCTCTTCTGGTCCGAGTCGTTCGTTCTTTTGTCACGTGACGCTATGCAGTGCATTACACAGGAAACAGAATTGAGCGTTTCTTCTCATTGGTCTTCTAGTCCGAGTCGTTTGTTCTTTTAAATCTATTGCACTTCATAGAGTCACATGAGAAAAGAACGAACTACTCGGACCAAAAAACTCGAAGGGTAACTACTCATTTCTGTTTCCTGTACATAACCTACAGAGGTTTTGCGATGCTTTACGCATTCTTCTGAGTCATGTTAAAGACCCATCACTAGCAGAAATCACCAATTAACAAACAGCACCTCGGATTCAAGCTGTTATGAAGGCTTTACAGAGTATATTTTTAACGCCTTCAGTATTGTTTTACAGTGTAGAAAGAAATAAAGATCAGGAAAGACCATGAAGTTAGAAGGTGTGTCCAAACTTTTGACTGGTACTGCAGGGTATAACCACAACCTGAATGAACTATGTATGGAAATGTACTGCCTGACTCATTTCCAGTAGTTACTAGATAACATGCTTGCTGAATGTCTATTCTTCCCTACATCCGTATCCCTTCTCTACAGACTTTACAACACTTTTTTCCCCTGACAGGATGTACTACTACAACAAGTTCAATCACGTTCTTTGATTATCGGTTTAAGGATGGAATAGACATCGGCTCTCTGGATTGCACCTCAGCTTTAAGGAAAAAAAAACAAAAAAACAAGAGCATCTTTCATCATCATGTCTCTGAGTAAGTGACTAAACTGGAGGAAATGTAAAGAGACAACAGACGGAAATCTGACCAGACAGTAAGAGACTGGCGTTTTTCACTGCAAAGCCTGCTGAGACTCAGCTCTATTACATACCCATGATATTCTCGCTGTTCATTCTTCATATAATGTATTAGCACATGCTGAGGCGATTATTGTACATTATGCCCTTTTTTATACCAAATCATCTTTAGATTCAATTTGTCTTCGTATGAGCAATTAATATTAATCTTAAGAGTCTTTCATCTGCTAGAAAGACCACATAGCAGAACACTTATTGGTCCCATTTAAGTGCAGTTACCGTTAATCTCCATACAACGTTGGGATATTACAAAATAATTACGTTAGCTGTGCCGCAGTTTCGCTGCGCGAGGCCGCGTGTGAGGATTTTCACGGCACTCACAGAAGATAAAAGCTATAAATTCTGTCGCTCTATTTGATTTTCTCATGCCTTCGTTGTGTGAGTTATAAACACTGTGTGTGTGTGTGTGTGTGTGTGTGTGTGTGTGTGTAGCATGGGCCAGATGATGCCCTGCAGGAGGTCTCAGTGCCGACTATTAAAGTCACCACAGGACAAAGGGCCTCCATTAGGAGCGCCCGTCACCGAGTCGCCATGGCAACCACCCAGCTGATGGACACCAATGATAGGAGTCACATGACCCAATCAATCACTGGAAGAGAAACAGAAAGGGATTATATAGAGAGGGACATAAAGAAGTGATAAGTGCTGAATGTCTGATTAATACGCTAATGTTTCAGCTGATACGATCTCGCCTTCATTACTGAGACTCAATTTTTTTTTATAAATAAATAATTGAAGTGATTTTCTAAGGAAACAGATGGTTGGTGGTTTACAGACTAGCCGAACCATGTTCAGGCCAATTTTGCTTTCTTGAATTTGCGTTTATTTTGTACGTCTGTGTATGTGTTTCATGCAGGGGCGTTCAAGTCAAACCAGGACTGTGTGTACACATCACTGTGTGATGGTGTGTACAGTTCACACACACACAGCGCAAGTTGGTGACAAATTATCCGTTAGATTTTCAGGGATCAGGCGTTCCACTCGCTGAATGAATCTTTAAAACATTTGCACCATTCAAACGTTTCATTGTCTCATCACCGTAGTGTGCTTGAAGTCTTCTGTAAATGTGAACCACTTTTTTGTATGCCTTCATTCATGAGAAATTTCATCACTAGTCCCGGATTGAAATCGAATTGAAGGCCACTCATGAGTAAAATAAATAGAAATGAAACTTCATTTTCAATGTTAAAAACTAAGATAGCTTCTTCTTAAGGATGTACATACAGTATAGATGCGAAAGCGTTGATTGGCTTTGTAGAGATCACAACTCAAGTTCTCAAGTGGCAGCAAATCGTCTCATCTATGCCACGCTATCAGATAGGAGTTACTATAATAAACTTGTGCTGTGTGGCATCACGCGTGTTCACAAGTAAGTGCACAGACAGTGACACAAATACATAGACATAATATCGAGAGAAAAAAAGAAAAAAATGTGCAGTGTCCATCGCAGCAGTGGCAAATGTGTTACCGTGGAGATGAAGAGAGCTCTTAGCGAGTGCGAATTGAGGGCTGAGGGCCAGTCAGATCCTGACACAAACATCACATTCAGGTCTATTAAACCTGTCTGTTGGGTTTTTTTTGTTCCTCTCACCGAGGCCTACTTTCCTTTCCACTGCTAAGAATGAAAGCGATTAAGACGACGCTGAGACTGATCAACAGAGGGAGAATTTTCTCAAAACCCAAGCTCCATACTGACAAGCGTGTCGGCTCATCCAGACATATCAACTTCACACACTCTGATCGTCCTAACGCATCTGGGGGAGGCGAGGAACGACACGTACTAACGCTGAGGAGGAGAGAAAGCGACTGTCACGTTAGATTATTCTCTACCAGTCGGTGCTTTCGAAATGACAAAAGGTGCTATTTGGAGGCGGGAGAGAAGACCGCGTCTAATTTGAGATTTCCCGCAATGCACCGCCGCTCTGGAATCCGCCTTTGGGTGTAACCTGAGGGAGGTAGCGACAACACGCTGGGTGGAACAACTGAGGTGGATCGTCTTGAAAGAGTAGGTCAATAAGCTCGCGTTTACTGTACACGCGGCTGAATCCAACACAATATGCCCGAGCTGCCAGTTTTATACTGGTGCTTCAGGAGTATGGAAGTGTTCAGGATGATGACTGAGAGAACAGACTGTGTGAGATGGCATTTAAGGCACTGGGCCAGAAGAATTGAGGTCAAGAGAGAGCAAGCTGTGTGTGTGAATCAGTCTGAACACTGTGCCTCCTCTCAGTTGGCTTAGATTTGAAATCAGACCTTCAGAGAGACTCTGAGCTTATTAATGGTCCTGTTGCTGAGAGCCAAAAGTCTGGCCCGAAAGCCAAAAGAACAGGAATCTCACTCACTCATACACACTCACATCCTTGTAAGATCCAGTGCATATTACATTTCATTAACCACCTAACCACATTAAGCCTTATTACAGAAGGCCAGCGTTGCAGTGGTTAAAATTTCACACATCACATGGTGGTAAAACAAACACAGAAGACGAACACGCATGCAAAAGTGTGGGCGCTCATGATCAGAACTGTGTGATCCAGCTCATTGCTTTCTACCGAGCGAGGGAAAACCGGATACACAAAAACAAAGAACGAGGAAGTGTTATCGGTCGCTTTGTCAGTTAATAATTTTCACAAAAGACAAGCCGGTCACTCAGACACCAGCGCAAATATTCCACTATAACCACAACGACCGCTGCTGAACAGTGCGGCTTCTGATCCTGTCCAGCGCGACGGTGATGCTGCCAGGCACAGGATATGAGATGTGTATACATTATCAAGTTGAACAAATAAGAAAACGGATTCCCGTCTAATACCGCTACAGCAAGCAACGTTAATGCACAAGTGCTGTTTCTGTAGGTGGGGAAAAAAAATTCCTGACACAGAACACACTCGTACTGTACACATATGTGTGTGGACCAACATTCTGTGAGTGTTTATCACAGAATCAGAGTTCCATACTCGCTCGATCGGAAGCCTCAGCTCAGTGACACAAATCACTTCTAAACTCATCACTCTGTAGCCTGTCGCTGCTGAGACCCGTCTTACCCGCAAACATCTCCCACATCTGTCTGATCGATGAGCTCATGCCAAGCTACATGTCAAGGCAGACCCATCTGAGAAATTGTGCCGTGCCGGCTGGACTCTGTCCAGGGTAATAATAAGTCACTATGCACGAAATTTCATATTCATCAAAAGCATGAGAGGAGGACAGTGATCGAAGTGTGTAAGAGGATTGAATGGGAATCTAAAGATGAGGTTGGACAGGTCAAAGGATCTGTGCACAACCTGAGTCAGGAAGTTCTGGGTATCTGCAACAAGCAAGAGTGTTCAGAGCATTTAAGGGTGGGTGGTCAAAGTTCCTGTGAAGAAGGATAGAGGAGCTGAGAGCATGCACCAACTTTCAGGATAAATCGAAGAGAGTATGTTAGAAGATGTTGGTGTATGTTAGGAAAAGCGGTTTGTAAGCGGAGATGAGAATATCTGAGTGCAGTAGTGGTAAGTGACCATCTACGGGGTTCTACGACTTGGTTACTGGGTCTGGAGACAGAAATTGTCAGAGTACCTTTGGATAGAAATGTTCAGGAAACAAAATTTTTGGAAGGGATGGTCAAAGTATTTGTGGATGGGAGTGGTTAGAAACTTTTATGGGTGAGAGTGGTCAGAGTATCTGTGGGTGGGAGTGGTCAGAAACATCTTTGGGTGTGTGGGAGTGGTCAGAAACTTTTGTGAGTGGGAGAGTTTAGAAACTTCTGTGGGTGGGAATAGTCAGAGTATCTGTAAGTGGGAATGGTCAGAGTATCTTACAGAGTGGGAGTGGTCAGAAACATCTGTGGGTGGGTGGAAGTGGTCAGAAACATCTGTGAATGGGAGTGGTCAGAAACTTCTGTGGGTGGGTGGAAGCGGTCAAAAACTTCTGTGGGTGGGTGGGAGTGGTCAGAAACGTCTGTAAATGGGAGTGGTAAGAAACGTCTGTGGGTGGGTGGGAGTGGTCAGAAACTTCGGTGGGTGGGAGTGATCAGAAACCTCTGTAAATAGGAATGGTCAGAAACCTCTGTGAACAGGAGTGGTCAGAAACTTCTGTGGGTGGGTGGTAGCAGTCAGAAACTTCTGTGGGTGGGTGGGAGTGGTCAGAAACTTCTGTGGGTGCCATTTATTTGTCTGTGCATATTTATATTTGGTT
>JAOVVA010000021.1:5632481-5653295 GCA_028565275.1 Leiocassis micropogon
TTTTTTTTTTACATAATCTCACACGTTGTCCATCCGTCAACAAGTGGTCGTATTACGTCATGACAAAATGTTTACGGCTGAGCTGCGAGCCATGAATGCATGCTGTCTTTACTTCTTTATCAGATGTGAATCCTGGTCCTCGTAAGGCTGCTTTCAGGGGACCAGACAGGTGAAAGTCAGATGTACAGTAGCAAGATCAGGACTATAGGGAGGATGCTTTAAAACCTCAAAACCAAGTTTTTGCAGAGTGTTTAAGGTGTGGGCAGAAGTGTCCAGATGTTTGTCATCACTTCCCTATCCATTTATACACTTCTTCATGACAACACACTTTCTCGATACTCTGCCCAGTCTTTAATAAATACCGACACCGGGTACACCCTCAGGCCACAAAAAAAAAAAAAAGAATAAAACAAATCAATGCACACTGCTCTTCTTTTATTCAAATCGGTACCGCACTAACGTAATTGCCAAGACAGACTTTTATCGGACTAGAGCGCTGTATTTTTTACTAATTGTTTTGGTTGCACTGAGAGCACTGCATAAGATCTCTTGCATAAGCTTGTACTGGTCGAAATCTTATATTAGATTATATTGCAGATTTTCCTGTGCATGCCATTTCCTGAAAAAGCACCGCTTGATATCACAATAAAGGAAAGAATCTAATGCCTAACATTTCACATTTCACAAATCTGTGTGCAAAAAGTGATGGATAAAATTGCACAGTCCTCCCTTAGAGATCCCAGAATCTGTACTAGAAATGGACTCGTAATATTCTATGCCAATTGTATTGTAAAAGCATTCTTTTACACTTGAACCAGAGGGACCAGATATACTTTTATTCATTATACATCCAGTTTTGCTTGCACCGCAGTTACAAATGACCTGATGCAACACGTTCTCACCTGCACAGCAGCGACCCGGGAGATGGTAGCCTCGAACTGAAACCACCGATAAGACAGAAGTTTTTATATAACCGGAGTGCGGATCATTTTTGACTCACCTTTGTAGAATTAAACTCTCAGATCTTTATGTATTCACAGTTCTAGTCTAGAAACTCCCAAATAAAAAACTGCAACATCTCTGTAAACCTGCAGCTGACTAGGGTTTAGTCAAGATAGACAGATTTAACACAAATACCTAAACGCTTTTGTTCCTTAAACGCCAGGCTTTCTCTCGGTGCTCGTGTTCGGGACAGTGGCCTTTGTCATTTAACTGGGTTAATCTCTGAAAGCACTGATGCAATGCAGCTTGACAGATGCATTTAATAGCTGTGTGATCGCTTCTTTCGGTCCAGAGGAAACACGCAGGACAGGCACATCTACTACACACTCACACACACTACAGTAACATTCTGTACAGTATATCCAACACCCTGACACTATAAACGCGGCTCCTATATCCTACATGTGACATACTCGCGGCGTCAAGGCCATATTGTATCCTGAGGTTGTTGCCAAGGCTGCTGGCATTGTTTGTTTTGTGAGTGTAGCCCTCTGAGCTAGGGCTTCGCATTTGCTGTCAGAATGTGTTAAATGTGTTTGACACGCATGCCTAGCTTTCACGTGTCAGGGCGCTTTTGCTCATCAGTCCGATGAGCGAGGAGAGCGATGTCATTACAGGAACCACAATATGATTTTTTTTAGACTTTTTTTCTATTAGACTTCCAGATAAATGAATTAAATCAATCTCCTAACAAAAGATCAGTGCCTATTTCATGGAAAACAAAATAATCTACCAAACTCGCCAAGCCACAAGTCCCTACAGACTCTGAAACCTCACAACATATCGTCCGTCCCTCAACAAAGACACCTCAGATGCCAATCTTGTATGAGATTTGAAGACGTGCCAGGTAGACAGACAACTCCAAGCCTGGCATTTCCAGCAGAGGTCATTCAGGTTCATTATGTCAGGTGCCTATCATCGCAAACTGCCCGATTGGCTCTGGAGTGCCGTCCGCCATCTGTGCATCCGACCCGTCTCTGTATCATACGTATCCCGCCGAGATCCCGCCTAACTCCAACTCCAACTCAAACGGTGAGCAGCTGAGGCGTGTAACATACTCTGATTGAGAGAAAACAACCGAAAAGCCAAAAGAACCATTGAGAACCGGGGGGAGAACATTTTAATTCCGTGCCAACCCAATTTCTGGGTTTGTCAGCGGTAGCTGAGCCAGGGTGTCTCGGGATTAAGATTGCTGGCTATACAAAATCAAGACCAAAAAAACAATCACAGTCTCCAGAGCAGTGCCCTTTCTGAGCAGCAGGCAAACTGTGCGTTTATGATCTTTATGTCTTGCTCTCTGCCCAGCCTGTGACGCAGTTCCTGTTTGATCAATCCGAGGCTCTCAAACGCGCTCATGGATAAGGAGTTGAAAAATGCACCAATCGCGGCCACTAGCAGGCTGACGTGAAGTTCAGCAAAGGGAGACGACTCCCAAACCACAGAGGTGGGATAAAATGTGAGGGGTAGGGGAGCCGAGCTGTAAACACAAAAAAAAGGAAATAACTAGAGCAAGCAAAGCTTCGTGGACGGTTCTGGCATTGAGAATGCTGGAGGATAAAACTTGTTGTAACAATCCCTGAAATCTAAATCACTGTCAGATTTCATAGCTTTCTGCTCTTGACAGAATTCCTCAAACGTCAGCGAGTCGTTCCCCCTTGCCAAACCACAATCATTACTGTATTACATAGTGTACGTTAATTACCGAACCCCCGTTTTGGACTATTTTTGGTCCGTAGACAGACCGTTAATCAAAGACACATGAAGTGACCCGACTAGCCAAATTAAACCCAAAGAATGGAGCCAAAATGCTACAGCATCCTCTCATCTATTCACAGCTTAGCACTTACATCAGAGTTTACCTAAACATATGATGAATCATGTGTCATATCTGGCAAACCGTATTTTCTGGATGATAAGTTGCTCTGGGGTATAAAGTGCACTCCACCTAAAAACTTCACGAATCCCTTCACTGCATTCGTTTTTTTCCTAATAAATGACATAATGCAGTGCAGGAATTTTGTCCCGTCAGTCATACAAAAGTTCAGCACTCTATAGTCTCCTGATTTCAGTGCCTCTTCATGTTAGCTTTAACTGGAAAAGCTACTGTAAACAAGTGACTTTCAGTCCAGGAACCCTGCATTTACACTAACGAGTGACAAACTGACACACACCCGTTCATTTTCTTTGCTCGTGCCTGAAAACAAAGTGGTGATTTTCAATAATCTTAGCAAAGACAGCACATCAAATGGCATGAAAATACTGAGGTTTAAAGCTGTACATGTGTACAGTACTGTACGTGGGTGCTTGTTTGCCCTCACACACTCTTTAATACCTAGAAAGTGCTGTCCAAACAGAAGCGTTCGACATCCATCAGCGGAGGCCCCCAGTGGAGTCAGGAGCCAACTGAGGCATTGATTTCCCCTGTCTGAAATCGGCCTACCTTCCTGTTGTTTGGAGACTTTGCATTAGTGGGAAGGAGAAATAAGTTGTTGAATGCCACTCAATGATAAGAAGAGAGAGAGCGAGCGAGAGAGAGAGAGAAGCCATTAAGGCAATGTTTTTCTCGCTTCTGTTGTTTTTCAACTTTTACTGCTGCATTGGGCTTGAGAGCTCAGTGTATCCTGCCCACAATACAGTACACCTCTCCACACTTAAGATATCTTTTTTTACTTTACCTCTTATTCTACCCTTCTCAGAAATATTATGAGTTCGACTATAACTAATAACTAAATACAATTCTTAAGTAGGGGGGTACAGATGCCTCACTTTTCCTGAACAAAACGGTGAAAACGACTCGTTTCTAGGCAATCCGGTTCCTGAGATTTGGAGAATCATCAATTCTGGTCGTGTGAGTGGAGGAGGTGTGGTTTGGCCTGGATGTCTTAGCAACGGCTCTCTCTGCACCGCTGACTCTTGCATAGACTTCAATAGTAAAGTGACTGTGCTGATTCTCAGACTGATATCTTGGGAACAATTGGTGCATATGGAACAATTTTTTAGCATATTTGGCGATGGTTTTTAAGAGGTTAATTATATCGGTATGACTTACATTCATCAACTAAGTTTTGAGGATCTAATAAAAGCAATAATAACAGGGAGGTACAAAAAAACAGCAGGAAAAAATAATAGTAAAATGGCTTTCCCATTAGATGTTGAATTGGCGAAGGCGCGGACATGAAGCGCCACTAACAATAATACAATATACAGTATTTGTTCTGATATTGTTTACATTTTATTTCACCAAAATAGAAAAGAATGGGGCAGAGGAATAGAAAGAGGGTAAGAGCAAGAGAGCTAGAGAGAGAGAGAGAGAGAGAGAGAGTCACAGCTATAGAGGACAGCAGATGAGGCCCAAACCTAAAAGCAATACTAGAGTTTCCAGATCAGTGACCTACATGCTACATAAATGATTTTTTTTCCATTTTCTCTCACACTGTTGTTTTTAACAAAAAATCTAATAATTCTGCTTGTTTTTCATACACCTGTGGAAATTGAACTCCAGATCAGGCTACTCAAAGAAATGGGATTTTTTTTTTTTTTTTTTAAACCAAGATGTGACAAAGGACGAGAGACTCCTGCACGTCTGTCTTATTTAAGCATGTGGCAGCGCATTCAACAAGCTGATCGAACAGTTCTCAGCTCCTCAGATCCCGTCTACAGCTGGAGACTGGACTTCAGTGCTTACAGCGACATGCAAGAGCGAGATTTGCATTTGCAGCATTTGTGTAATATTTAATATTGAGGAACTGATTAATAAGTCTATAATATTGATATCATCATGAGAAGTATCATAATACAGTTTTCTGCAATATCTTATATCATCAGTATTTTTTTAGACTTTGATTCAATTCTAAACAAACTTAGCAAATAATTTGCTTGTACCACATGGGACGCTGTGCTCCCTGTCAAGGTGCGAACAGTTTAGAGTGCACCACCTGTAGGATTATAGGGGAAAGGCAACATTTTACCACCTCAAATGCAAACATATATTAATTTAAACATAATAATAATAATCATTTTTGGAGTCAGTGTGGTGATACTTGAAATGCCACACAAAAAGATTTTTTTCCCCACACATTTCTATATTTTATACTTGTATAAAGATATTCATTCATCTTCTCTACCACTTGGAGGGAGAGGGGGACCTGGAGCCAAAAGGCAGGGTACACCCTGGACAGGGTGCCAATAAATTGCAGGGCACACACATACACAAACTATGGGCAGATTAGGAACACCTATTAACCTAATCTGTATGTCTTTGGATTGTGGAAGGAAACCAGAGTACCTGGAGGAAACCCACCAAGCACGGGGAGAACTACTGTACATGCACACAGACTCGAGGTGGGACTCGAACCCTCAACCCTGAAGGTGTGACGCTGCAGTGCTAACCACTACGCCACTGACACACCTATAAGGATATATACTTATATATAGACAATAAATATTTATGAACTTTATTTATTTATTGGCAGTTTATTAGCGAAACTTTACATGTATTTCATGATGCGTGAACTGTATGGTATCATGTATCTTAAATTCAAATGTTATTTGTCATAGTCATACACAGTACGATATGCAGTGAAATGCTTATATGGCCGCCTGTGAACTTAAAAAAAAAAAAAAAGATTATCAATCAGAAATAAATTATGGAATAAAATATGAAATAAAATAAAGAAAAACTTTAGCTATACAAATATAGCTAAGCTTTATATTTTATAAGTTATTATATTTTTATCCCTAATGATTAATATTGCCAAAAGGACATGACACTACTAGTAACATCCCGTATAATTTGCTACTGTTTGCCGCTATAGTTCCTAGAATTAAACAAGGGAACCTTTAGTTTATTCGTAAAAACATTCTGTTTGAAAAAGTCTTCTGGTACATAACAAATGAAATCGCTCTTGCTTTAAGAGAAATGAGTAAAAACCTCCCTTTCCATCAACAAAACTACAAACTGCTCCAGAAATCAATAGGAGGAAGAGACAAAGTTCCAAACTGAAGCTTCGCCACCGGCACTGCTTTCTAACGTTTTCACCACACCAATGCACTTCTGCTTCCCGTTTTATAAAAACCATAGCCCCAAGCTCAGAGAGAAAATGAAAACTTCTGCGCTACTCCATCATTTGCGGTTGGTGCCTTCCTCCCATCTGCCCTCACCTCGTGGTGCTTTACTTTTATGTTCGTTTTATGTCTCCTCATGTCATTTCCTCTGACATTACCTTCACACCAGGTCTGCACACACATACACACACATACACATACATACACATGCACACAATCCTTCACCCTCCACTTGCTTGTTCTCAAGTTTGCCTGCAGCTCACAGCGGCTCTAATGAACGGACAGACTTAAACAGATTGCGCGGTGAGCGTAATTTACAGCGACGGCCTGCTCAGAAATGGCACCATGGAGCAAAAAGTACTTCGGCCTGATTCGGACGTATAGCTTTTCTTTTCTTCATTTCTTTTTTCTCTTCTCTCAGAACTGTCCTCCGGGTCAGAACCACATCTTCAAAGAAGATTACAGAGACTGAAAGTTTAATCTCGGAGCGACACGCCCATGTGTCAGATAATGACTTCCTCTCTATAAAGTCACCTGTTAATCTTTTGTAGACGCTTTAATAAACTCATGAGGTCATTTCTTCGTTCTTCATCTCCGTCGATCCAAAAAAGTTAACGGACTCAAATTCCCTCATTAAATTTATATCTTTGATGCAGAAGGAGGAACATCGTTATCTAATTTCAAAAGCCTTCTGAGACCTTTAATTTGCCAAAATGAATGAATGGACATTCACCAGAAAACTATTTCTGCTCTGAAAAAAAAAATGGACTCATCAATTAGCACTTTTATTAAAATGCGATAGAGCAGAACTAGACTGGACATGGGCAGTTATCACAGCGGATAACGAGAGACGGACGCGGTGTCACTGTCCTGTCACTCGGCACTGATTCTGAAATCAAATATGCTGCATGATTCAAGCAACCTGCTAAATCTCATCACGCGCTAGCTCCCGATGCCTAATGCTGCCAAGTTTTGCATAATGCATGTCAGATCGCAAACGTATTATTTCCTAATGATAAGAAACGTAGTCGATAAATTAAAAAGGAGCTCAGTTCATACAGTATGAGACAATACGAATTAATCTTTTAAATTTTTCCGAGCAGAATAAACTTTAACCGCAAATTAGACTTTGTGGCCAAAAGTTTGTGGACGTCTGACCATCGTGCTTGCTCAACGTTCCAGTACAGATTTAGTCCTCCTTTGTGATGCGTGTTCATTCAGCTACGAGACTATAAACCTTATTCAGACTGCAGGCAAATCTGATTTGTTTCACAAATCTGATCTTTGGGACCGACTGTCCACACTGTGATTTGAAAAGGATCAGATCTGATTCGTCTCCGTTCAGACTGGCAGCACAAATCAGGAATGCCTATCTGCATTGGTTGCCGTGGAAACGGCGCCGGAGGCTTGCATGCAGCATGATATTTCCTCATACATCACCCTGTTTCTGTAGACTCCCTCTAGCTTCGTGTGCACTGATGCGTCCCCCTAGACTGCCATCAGACATTTTACTTCATCCTCTGTCCAGGGACTCCTGTTCCCCGTTTCCATACTGCGCATGGAAAAATCAAGGGTGCGGCTTTTACATACTTTTGTGTTAATAGCGACCACCTAAAGCATAGCAACTCAACTTTATACAAAATGACATCTTTTTTATTTTCATCCTCATTTCCTCAATCGTCCCCACTCGCTTGTCAACCACGGATTCATGTCCCATACCGTCCTTATCGTGTGGACTAGAAATTTCACAGATCTGGTTTAAATTGGATCTGCAAAAATCTGATTCAATGTGCTTTTTTTTTTTTTATGGAAGCATAACAGTGCCAAAACAAATAACGTTGAATCACATAAACTTAACAAAAATATTTATATATATATAAAATTTTGCAATGTAAAAAAAAATATATATATATATTTACATATATATATATAAAAATAAATATTATTATTATTTTTTTTTTTTTTACATTGCAAAATTTTATGAGTTGCAAACCGCAGCAATCGGAAATTGCTCTCCTGTATATCCAGGATGTGAAGACCTGAATTCTTTCCATCGGAGTTTTAATACCTGAATTTTGTCGGGCTGGATTTTAACACTCGAATTTTTTCCATCGAATTTGTGAGGTTGAAAAATTAATGAAGGCGATATTTTTAATACTGCTATTTATTGTAAATGCTGTAAGGATTTTTTTTTTTTATTCAGATCAAATTGCAATGCAGAAAAACATTTTTATTGCAACAAGTTCTTGTTCAGTTCATGTAATTCAACATGTTATTTTGTACTATTTTGTATATAACATACTATAGCACATTCACTTGACAATGTTGCACAGTTATATGGTTTGATGCTAATTGCATTTCATTGGCTCTGTACATGTACAGATGACAAAGTCGAATCTAATCTAATTAAACCATATGGAGATTGCTCCATAAAAAATTCTAATCCGTCCTGTACCATATGAACTTTGTAGGAAAGACTCTTGTATACTGGAGGTTTGGCGTCCGCATACTTTTGACCATGTTGTGTATATTACAAAAAAAAAAAAAAGACTTTTTTTTTAAACCATCACATAAGCCAAGTGGGCATTACCAACATTATTCCACTGCTTTTAAACTATGGGCAAAAGTTTGGATACACTTGTCGCCAAAGTCTGGTACATTTGCGTTACGCGAGCATGGTAAGGCCTAGTTAGCATTATTATTTATTGTGTGATAAATAATACCTGCTATATTTGAGACTGAAAAAAATACAAGTGAACTTATAGAATCAACAGTACTTAAGAATTAATAGGACTTATAGAACAATATAATTAATGTGAAAGTTGGAGAGTCTGTATAAACAATCATACCCATGCACGGTACTAATCAATCAATCATGCCTAGCGTGAAAACAGGCTAAATAAACATTGATGGATTTACTGCCTATCCCCGTACACATTCATACATCTTATTTTATGGATATTTACATCACCAAGTCCTCCAAACTGACGCTAATCATCTATAAACATAATTTAGCTAATAAATTTCCATAGCAGAGGAAAAATTCAAAGCAGCCACAGAAGCCTAACGACATACAGTATGATTTGCTTTCTCCATCAATTTGACACACATTTCACTTCCTGACCTGAGCGAAAAATTGTACATTTGAATAAAATGAGCAAAGAAAGGTTGCAGAAAAAAGAAGGAAAGGGAAAAAATAGATGATGAATAAGTCATGTTGAATCTTTCTATTACTTTTTTTCAGTTTTGAAATTGCATTTTTAAAACAAGTCTTAATTTCTAGGCTTAACAACTTAAAGTAAAAGGGTTTAAGTATAAAAAGTATAGGAACAAAAAAAAAGAAAATGAGTTGAGATTTCTCATCTGTGGTAACGCTACAAAAAGCTACTTGTGTAGTTATGCAGTGAAAGCAGTAATAATGCTGTGTGGAGGCTGCAAGTGTGCCGTGTTTAACGTAACTGGGAATTTTTAAATCAGACCGCAGCCTTGCGTCACTCCAGCTGGCCAGAAATAGAAACCAATGAGGGTGTTGATTGTTACGCCGCATCTCCACACTATCTGCAGTGTTCCTACGCGTCGTCTGTGACGCGTGTTCCCAACATCGCGCGTGATCTCGCACTCTATCCAGCAGGCTTTGGGGTTCGGACCACCTGCATTCCTCCAGAGACTAATTACTTCCCATAACAGTGTGAGGTCACACTAAATATGCTATACAGTCAGGCAAGGCAAGGAATTGAGGATTTCTAACTTCCTCCAACGTTTAGCCTTTCCCCTGAGGTTCCCGGCCCCAGACTCGGGCACGGCGGCGGCGTTTTGTGGCCGCCGCTTTGGCAGGCCTCCATTACAAATAAATGAAAAGTACACTGAGTGGAGCCACCTGTGGAGCCAGAGCGCAAACACAGGCAGAGTTATTCTGTTTGAACAAATCAAAGTGATCAAACAGCTCAAGCGAAACGAGGAGGAGGAGGAGGAGGAGGAGGGTGGCAGGCGGGCGGCCACCTCGTAATGGCTCTGACCCATGATTTGTTCTTTTCCTCCCGCGCTGGAGGCAGCGAGCTGTGTGTCTGCGGCATGGCAGAGTCGCATAAATGCAGGCATCCACTGTGGAAAATGAGCATGGTACTGCGCATAAATCTCTCCACCATTTAGCACAATTTATAATGAAATAGTCTGGAGGACAGATATTCTTCTTGTCCGTCTTTCACCAGCATTAGCATTAACTGCCTAATCTGGCTAATCTTTGAGAGAAACCAGAAATGGGAACAGTATGTAAAATGAATGTGAGTCACTTCCAAACAAGAGTTATTATTCAGACGAGAGACAATGCACTTTGTTCGACAAATCCAGACAGATTTTCTTTTTCTTTGCCAAGGCTTTAGAGATCAGGTGCGCAGCAACGATAGATTCGTCATCGAGGTGACTGACCGCAGGTGGCATATCCACATTGTAATCTTGGCATTGCTTCATTCCATCGAACAGGAAATTACTACTGTACAAACCCAAAAGAATGGCCAGTCCTGCCATGATGGTCAGAAATACATTTTGTGTTTGGTGGTGATGGAAAAGCACAGATCATTTCAAATCCCATTTTTGGGATAGACATTTTTTGAGAACCTTCCTTTCAGGTTTTTATGGAAAAAACTGTTTCTGCACCTTTTCTTTTGCTTTTCATGAATACATCCGATTATTATGTCCTGGACAGGAAATGCATATATAATCATCATCGTCTGGCGTTTAAAAGGCAATTAAACCCCCTTACTGTGACTAAAGTAGCTCTAGGCTACGTCTCACTCTTTATCCCATTCAGTGCCTTGGCCTTTCAGTTGGAGGTGACTGCAGGAAATGAGTCGGTCCTAACAGAGCATCCCTGCAGAGGGATTCCGGGACAAGAGCTGTACATGTCCGAATCACAGCACAAATCAAACACAAAGACGTTTGCCCACCAGCTCTTCTGTGACGGCTGCTTTTGCTCTTTGCTGCCATGTGATTTAACCGTCTAAGAGCTTTCCTTCAAGAGCAAAGCTAAAGGAAAGTGGCGACTGGGAAGTCCGTTGACTATTTGTACCTTGTTTTCAATTATATTTGACCTTTGACCTTCAGGCTAATGTCTGCATATCTGGCACAGCACAGCTCATAGTATGACTCGTCCCGGTCTGAGACGAAGGCTGTTGTTCTTGAACAGTATTGTCAAGTGCATTTGCAAAACCCATCAAGCACCATGATGAAACTGGCTCTGATGAAGACCTTCCCAGGAAAGCAAGACAAAAACCTCTGCTTTATTCATTGAGAAGGTCATTTAGAGTTACCAGCCTCAAAAATCACCAATTAACAAACAGCACCTCAGATCAAAGCCTTTATGAAAGCTTTACAGAGCTTAAGTAGCAGATACTTTACATTTCAATATCAACTGTTTACAATGAGATTATTGCATATTTTGGACGCCTTTAGCATTGTTTTACAGCGTAGAAAGAAATTAAAAACAGGAAAGACCACAGAGTTAGAAAAGTGTGTCCAAACTTTTGACTTGTGGTTTCCACTGGTATTGAAAATGTACAGAGAGGTTCACCATTATACAGACGGTTATTTCCCAAATGGGTGTGGACTTTTCTAGAATCCATGGAGTAAGACATGTCTCGAATAGTTTGATGAGTTGTGACATTGATGTTAATCATGTGGTATAACATGTACACTCACCGGATCTCTCAAACAGTTGAACTCAAATCATTGCCAATCAATCTCTGCTGTCCGCTATCACCCAAATGAGGATGGGTTCCCTGTTGAGTCTGATTCCTCTCAAGGTTCTTCTCATCAGGGACTGGTAATTCTAGTTCATACATATTTTTCTCTCACATTTTATGCTTATTTCCCTAGTTTTCTTTTGATTCTGTAAAGCTGCTTTGCGACAATCATCATTGTTAGAAGCGCTATATAAATAAAATTAAATTAAATTGAACTTCTATGGTGGGATTTTGGCACAACTCTTATGTTAGACACAAACAAAACTCCAGTAAGGTGTCATCCTTCAGAGAGTCATAGAAACCACATTGAAGATGTTTTGGTGGGATTGGGGTGGCCAAACACCCTTTTGTCTTCATATCCCGTAATTTTGGGATTTGTAAAGTTTGAGATTTGTAAGATTTGTCCAGACTAGCACATGGGTCAGAATCACTGCTTGCTTTCCATATGTCAAGAACCCTAGTGGTCTATGGTTGGCCACTTGCAATGTCAATCAAACAGCCCCTTTCCCACTGAATTCAGGGCTTCGCAACTATGTTGATTATAATACAGATTTATAAGACTTTCTCGCTGTTAGCTACAACTGGAAGTCTGAGCTGCAGGACCAGCCTTCCACTAGCAGTGACCCTGGTTGATCCGGTTAAAACTGCAGATGCCAAAAAACGAACTTGACAATGAAAACGATGGCCTTTCTCATACATTGCATGACAGCGGCGGGTCAGCCAGGGAGCTGAGCTTGCTTACAGTCCTATAGCGGAGGTGAACTTGTCAAGAACGATCGACTGGCTTGTCTCTGAGCAGCTCTAACGCCGACACTGCCTTTCTGGGCAGTCATGGTCACCTTGGACATCGGGAAGGAAAAAAGCCCTAAGGAGACACGGGCTACATCTTACTGTCTCCTCTTGGATGAATGATGCATGTGATTCGCTTGCATATACAGTATGTACATATGCGAGCGATTATACAGTGTCTGGGGCGTCTGAGGCATGACTTGCAGTTTTCTGTTATGCCCTTCCTACCGTATTAGCTTTCAGGCAGATGGGTAACATTTATAGACAGCAACGTACCCTGTAATAAGATGGCTTTCCTGTATGTCTGGGCCTCTCGAAATTCTCCTGCATTAACTTAATCCACCACATTCTTCTGCTGACTGGGCAATCAAAAACAGACAAAACAGAAATCTGCATAATCAAATCACGTCTCCGGTGTCTGCTCTGCCTTATTTTTTTCAGCACAGCTGGATGTACGGTTTTTCGGTTCACAACTGCAGACCTGGCGAGAACGATGAGCAGGGGTTGCAAACAATTTGATGTGTTTACTGTGAATTGCTGTAAACATCCAGACATTAACAGTAGGGATGCCCTCTGGAAATATCACACCCAGCAGGCTCACCTTTATGTATATCCATATAAAAGCTTGCATTTGCAGAATATTTGATGGACTTTTTGGTGTAGAATTAATTGCCTCATTATGATATTAACAAACAGGCATGGTCTTTTTGTACAGAATATATCTTTTTGTACATTCTTTGTATATTAAAGGTGCCATACTGTATTTGACTATTTCTGTAACAAGTTAACAGAGGTCTCAGATCTCCCTGAAAGTGTGTTAATGCTCCAGATAAAATAGATACTGCATTTTTCATAGCTCCCTTCATAACTCCCTCTGTTTCACTCCTTTTTCTAACATCTATTTCTAATTATCATTTCAGTGTCCATGTAAATAAGCTACCGCTGATCCACGCCCTATTGAAAACAGAACATCTGAGAAACAAGCTGTAAGAGGGTAGAAAATCTAATTGGCTTGTTTAAATTCCAGCAAATGCAAAAAGAGAAACAAAAGATAAGGGTAGTGACAGTAATGGTGGTGATGATGGTAATAGTAGTCGAAGTGATGGTGGTGGTAGTGTTTGTAATGGAAGTGGGGGTAGTGGTTGTAAGGGTAGTGGAAGTGGGGTAGTGGTGGTAGTGTTGGTAAGAGTACTGATGGTGATGGTGGTAGTTTTTGTAATGGAAGTAGGGGTAGTGGTTGTAAGGGTAGGTGAAAGGTGGAAGGTGGAAGGTGGTTGTAAGGGTAGGTGGAAGGTGGAAGTAGGGTGGTGGTAGTGTTGGTAAGAGTACTGATGGTAATGGTGATGGTGGTGATGGTAGTGGAAGAAGTGGTGGTGGTAAGGGTAGTGATGATGGTAATAGTACTGCAGTGGAAGTGGTAGGAGTGGTAGTAAGGATAGCGACAGTAATTGTGGTGATGGTAATGGTAGTGGAAGTGCTGGTTGTGGTAGTAGTGGTAGTGGTGATGGTAATGGTAGTGGAATTGGTGGTGGTGGTAGTAGTGGTGGTAGTGTTGGTAAGGGTAGTGATGGTAATGGTGGTGGTGGTGATGGTAGTAGTGTTGGTAAGGGTAGTGGAAATGGGAGTAGTGGTTGTAAAGGTAGTGGAAGTGGGGTAGTGGTGGTAGTGGAAGTGGTGGTAATAAAAGTGGTAGTGAAAATGGTGTTAGTGGGGGCTGTGATAATGGTGGTAGTGTTGGTGGTTATGATGGTATTATTATTCTCTGTTCATCAGTATTGTCCTGTATGTATGTATGCAAGTTGATAGACGAATGAGAGCTGAAATGGTGGAGGCTCTGATTGATCTCATTATAAAACTAAGAATTTAAAGAGTCATACGCTTCTCTATCTGAAGTCTCCTCTCCTATAAAAGCCTCGCAGCGGAAATATTATTTCTATATTCATCTCACATCAGCATATCTTTTTTTCCCCTTAGTCTTCCATCACAGACAGAAAAAAAGTAATTTAGTAGAGAAATAGGCTATAGCTACCGTTGGCTGTGGGAGATAAAGATACTTCCTCTTTTTCCCTCTGGGTCCAAAAGGGAAATTATGGGATGGCGGGGTGTGACTAGAGCTCATCTGCAGTATGGCTGGACTTACACAGATGCAGTTCGTAGAAGCCTTCAGAGGTCCATCTGTCACCATTTACTGAATAAGCTAAGAGCAAACACTATCAGGCTGCAGCTGGGGTGGACTGTGTGAATTCATTTCCTTCAGGCAGAAACAATGCAATCACACTAAATACTGGCCGGGAGAGCCAACTCATGAACGCATGAAAGATGCTGTTCCAACTTTAAAAATAAAAGAAAGGAATTGAGAGAAATGTGTATGTGTCTGATTCTGTGAGGATGTCGAAATTGATGGTGTCCTTCTGTGAGAAACGGCTCGCGCATTTGATTTCCATGAATTAGATGGGGATTCATCTGGGCGGAGAACGACTCTAATTAATTATATTACAGCAGGAAACTTCATTAGCATGGCAGCCCTTTAATGCCCTTCACACACACACACACACACACACACATACATACACCTATACAAGTATATTAATTATGACTCTATATAAAGCTGGATAACTCAAAGCCTCGCTGTTTAACATTACAGAAAATCCCGCTACATGTTCAGTAATTCTATAACATATACACTATTCGTCTCACTGACACACATGCTGCTTCCTACTGAGATATGTTCACGTATTTACCCACAACTTTTGTTGTATTTATGACTATTTGTTTAACAATTTGAAACGTTATGAGGCAATGCTGACATTATATCTTCTTAGTAATTGATCAACAAATCTAAGAAATGTTAATATTCCAAGTTTATCTAGTTTCTATTGGCATTTATTGTTTATATTGCCTGTATAAAAATCTATTCACTGATGTAATTGGTTTGTGTGTCAATTCATTTATCTGGGAAAAAAAAACTAATATCGAATTGAGATTTTTATAAAACGCAATATTTATAGAATCGCAATACAAATCGAATATCGTACTGGGTGATTCCTATCCATACTGTATAACACTCACAGTAGCTACGTACGGTTATGCTAACTGTAGTTACAACACTATCAATACAACTCCATTTCTCCATTTAAATTGATCAACAAGGCTGAGGTAAATGTTAATATTCCTGATTAACCTGTCTCCTTTTAGTTAATGTTCTATGTTTAGTTAAGCTCTACGCGCTCATATAATAACCATACCAGCTATCCATAGCTATGCTATATTTAATTTAATCCCGTTGTCACCACTTTCTTAGACATTTATCAACGAATTTGAGGTAAATGTGGATATTCTTCATTAAAGTATGTCATTTTCAGTAGAATTTTATGTGTATTAACACTGTCTAATAAGCATATTAGCTATGTTCAGTTATGATATATGCAATTTCACTATAATGTAATAATGTTGTCCCTTTTTTTTATATTTATCAACAAATCTGAGGTACAAATTAATATTCTAAACAAATCTATCTCATTTTCATTGACATTCTATGTTACTTTATGTTTTATTTTAAACATAGTAGCTATGGACATGTTACAGAATGCTATGCTAAGGGATTTACAAACCTTACAGTTACAAATTTTAGTCAAATATGCCTTCTCCTAATGAATTATCAAGGCATCTGTGGAAAATGTTAAAATGTATATGTAGAAAATGTTCTGACGAGTTTGTTTACTTTTCATTGCCATTTTATTGTAATTTTTCTTGTGTAAAATAACAGCTTTTGCAACATAACAGCTACGTATGTAGTTATGCTAAAGTAATTACAGTGTAGTTTCAGCAATATTGTATTTTTTTTCAGTAATTTATCGAAATCTGAGGGAAATGTTGTTATTCTTGATTAAAATATGCTATTTTTAAAAAATTCAACATTCATTAATACTAATAAAATAATGTAGTTGTGCTAAATATAATGACAACGTAACTTAGTCTTGTCTTCCCTTTTCATAATAATTTCATCAACAAATAAGAGGTAAAAAATAATATTCTGAGCATTATATGAATGAATCTAAATATAAATACTATTCTTACTGTCATTGACATTATTTGTTAATTTTAAACATTGTAGCTATATACAGCTATTCTAGGTGAATAATAGTCACATTTTAGTCAAATATGCCTTTTCCTAATAAATTAACAACGCATCAGTGGAAAACATTAATGATTTAGATGAATTTGTTTACTTCTTATTGTCAGACTATGCTTGTATATATAAATAATAACTATGTACAGTTATGCTAAGGGTAATTATAGTGCAGTTTCATCAATACTGTTCTTTTCCTTAGTAATTTATCAACACATCTGAGATTAGTGCTGATATTCTTGATTAATTAATTAATTAATGCTGACAAACA
Source organism: Leiocassis micropogon (assembly GCA_028565275.1). Lineage (NCBI taxonomy): Eukaryota > Metazoa > Chordata > Actinopteri > Siluriformes > Bagridae > Leiocassis > Leiocassis micropogon. Next base: position 5,649,475 of record JAOVVA010000021.1, read on the forward strand.
CTGTACAGTTACGCTAAGTATTAATCCACTATAATTTATAAATCTTGTATTCTTGCTTATTTATATTCTGAGCAAATCTGTCTGATTTTTCATTGACGTTCTATGTTAATTTACAACTCATATTAAACAAACAATTGTACAGCTATGTTAAGTAAATTACAGTTAAAGTTACCTTAACCTAAATATGCCTTTTTCTAATAAAGGATCTCCATGGAAACGAGTCCAGACAACAAATGAGTGTGATGACATTCCTCACAGGGGCACTTAATTTTAAAACTAGACAGTGATTATCTACTCTCTTAGTCTTGGTTTAGTTAAAGCCCTGGACTAATGAAAGTTGAAAAGCAATAAATTGACATTGATTATTGATCGAATACTGAATGTAAAATTCCCAGTGTTGACACCCAGAGTGTGAAATTAACACAGTACGTGTTATATAGGTCCAGGTGCGGGCAGTTTTAATGGGCCTAATGAAACGAAGAATTGTATTGGTATCCATAATTTACTGGCCAATAGTAAATATACAGTGTAATGGGACAACTGGGAAGGGGAGGTGTGTCTGTGTGGCAAATGGTTATCATGTGTCACAGGTCAGGGAGGAGAGTCCCTTCACCAGATTTTTGTTTGGGCCCCAGAGAGATCAGGACTGGCTCTGACTATGTTGTTGGTCTTGCGGCTGCTCTTGCCAAGCGGTCGCCACTGCAGACCACCCGATCCGCACACACAAGCTTGGCACAGGTTTTACATCAGATGCCCTGGCACAACCCTCCCTCATTTTATCTGGGCTTGGGACTGGCACTGCATCCAGCGACTGGGGTTTAGGGGCTGGAAATCCAGGCCGAGCCTTCCGCATGGCAGGTAAGAAACTTACCACTGAGCCACCGATGCCCCTTGGACTGGCTCTGCCTATACCTACAGTACACATATTCTGTATATACCTTTACATCTATACAATAGATAAATCATTAACCTCAGTTACTAGCAGGTTTGAAGCGAACTACCTTGTAAAAGTTTTCCCATGTTCTCTTACTGTAAATGACTCGAACAAGTCATTGCTTTACGGTATGTGTTTACTTCCCCATATCACGAGCACCAGTTCTTGTCAAGCAAACAGGTGATTCGATGCTGACATTCTTTAACACTCGTTTTACTGCTTGAACTCCTTTGTTATAAAAGTTTATGCTATTTGTTAAGGGTGCAACAGACCACAAAATGCACGATTCAGATCATAGCACAGGTTTTGGGTTTTTGATAAGGGAAGGATCGTGTTATTTTTCAGATCAGAAGAAAGAGAGACAAATATACAAATATAATTTTACAAATTATACTAAAGCAAAGAATGTTTGCGTAATGTCCTGAATACAAACAACAATTGTGAAATGTTCAAATAAAATCTTAAAATAAAATACTCAATTGTTAAAGTAAAGTGCAATTTGATGCATACTTTTTTTTTTTTTTATCTTGATGCGGTGATATGAACACATGCAAATGCAAAACATGAACCTATAAATATTGGGTCATTTTTGAAAATGTCTTCCAGTATTGGTGATATTCCTGCCGTACTGAGGAAACCCTTTATCGCTGTACAGAATCCTGTGTAAGACTCTTATCTTATACAGCGCTCTTATCTTGCTGTATATTGTCCTTCCTTCTTTTATGACTGGCTCCATCCTTGTCACTCAGGCGTCACTGGACTGTAGAAAATCCCATGATGGGAAATCCATCTAACACACACATACAGGACACACAGGACCTTAATGTGGCCACACACACAGGTACTACATTATAACCTTACTTTCACATGGCTGTATTTTCGTTAAAACACGACTTGGGGGTCTAAAGATCACACTAATCACCTACTGCATCATACCGTACCTACTGTACTATGTTATGGATTTTAATATTTAGGAGACAATCAATAACTCTCGCTGCTGTCAACCCTTTCTGGATGCATGAGTGTGTAGTCTGAAGACTAATCTCATATTCATAGATTGGGTTGGTTCTAATGAGTCTCCTTGTCGCATGATGAAAAGATGTGTGTGTGTATATACGTGTGTGTGTGTGTGTGTGTGTGTGTGTGTGTATGGAGAGTCACTGATAAGCACCTCACCCTGGGAGGAAGAGGTGCTGTACTGTTGCTCTGGGAGAATAAAATGAATCGATTTGTTTACAGCTAGGTAAGAGCCGCACAAATGTGGAGGATGGTGAGAACGATCGGGACAGAGAGAGAGAGAGAGAGAGAAAGAGTGTGTGTGTATGCAAACACTCAGATGTGAAGCCAATGGATGGAGCAGGAAAACAGAAAACAGAACAACAGCTTTGGAAGTGAAAAGTAAGGGCCGGTCTGAAATGTCACAATTTAAATGTCAGCCACGCTAATGTGTTTCAGCAGCTGTTTACACACACAGACCACGGACAGTTACGATAAAACCGGAGAAATAATCAAAGCTATTAATAATCTCCTCTATCTGTCGGTCTTCAGGCGGTGTGCACAAAAAACATAAGCACTGACGAAGCACTATATACACATGCACATGTTTTGAAGCCTTTCTATCAGAGAAACAGGCATTCAACCATCTTCTGTGGGAGCGGACCAGACGAGCTACCCTTCGCTCCCGATGTTCATTAACGAGCCTTGGGTGCCCGTGACCCTGTCACAGCTGGATCACCGGTTGTTCCTCATTGGACCACTTTACTGTAGGTAGATAAACAACCCCTGCATCCTGTGAAACAGGACCTGGTGTTTTGGTAGTGCTCTGACCGTCACCATTTGGATCTGGTCAGTCAGTCGCTCAGATCCTTACACTCGCCCATTCCTCCTTCTTCCAGTTCATCAGCTTCTTTTTCGCTTGACTGCCATCATCTCATACTGAAACTCGGACACCACACCCACACATCTCTCTTGCTCGGCTGAACACCATACATTGCTGTCGCACTTCTGCATCAAAAAAAATGCAACTCAAATGTTGCATTTCTGCATTTAACTCATAACAGCTTGTTTGCATCTCTATCAGCGGAGAGCGTTAACATGAACGTCCAGGGTTCACACACACAACAGTAGAATTGCATTAGCTCGGCTTCGAGTGAGAGATCCACACACACACAGTGACAGGCGTGTCAATAGCACTACAGCATGAGCCGGTGGAGTGCTCCGAGCGCACGGTCAATCCATTTGCTCTTTATTTGCACCTACAACGTACACACATTAATCCATAATCTCATCGAAGCGGCGGCCCGTTCCGATCGAAAGCCGGCGCTCAGACATCGTGTGAGGTTTTGATCCAGGAGAAGGTCGACGTGCTGAACTACAGTACACTCCAGTGGTGCGGCGTGGAGAGCGCTGATGTGGACTTCAGCCGAAACTCGTGTTCTGTAGAACAGCTGTACGTTCAGCTGGAACGATGATGGATCTGAAAGCCGTCTGAGCAGAGCTGCTGATTCGTGCTGTTCTGGCTTATGATTGTGTGTTTATACATCGATTTTTACAGCAGATATTTACGGCAAAAGTTCCAAGAAACAAACATTTTTCAAACAATTTTGTTTTGTTTTAGCACAAACAAGCAAAAAAAAAAAGGGATTCAGGGTTGGTACAGAAAAAAAAAAGGAACAGAATAACCCAAAATTAACCAGTTGTTATTAGTCAGAAATTGTCAGTATGAAGAAAACAAACAAACAAATAATAAATAAATAAATAAATAAATAAATGAAAAATTATGGAATTTTTAAAAAGCATAATCTAGAGGGTCAGAATTTAGGTATGCCAATAAAACTAATAAATAATAAAACAACATAAAAAAAGAAAGTAAAAAATTAAATACATA
>JAOVVA010000021.1:5661492-5686969 GCA_028565275.1 Leiocassis micropogon
AAATATGTCTGGGGTCTAGCCTTTCTTACACATGTAAAGCTGGCATGGAGTCAGGGAGGGGTGGGGTGGGTGTTATCGGGGTTTATAAGGGGGGGGGGTTATAAAATGTGTATTGGAACATTACGTGTTTACCTTGTTATATCCCTGTTTAAAATCAATAAAAATATTGTTGAGAAGAACAACGTAGAGCCACCTCGAGGGTCCACCTCCTGATAAACAGGTAAACAGTGGACAACTGGTGCAGTGCCAGTTGTTTGGCAGGCATGTGATCTAATACAGCATTAGTAAGGTACTGTGTTGAGCCATTGCTAATTATGGGGGTTTTGCACTCGAATAATGACTGATTATTGACGAGTGGCACTAGAGAACAGTAGGATATTTTCACCCAAATATCACAAAACTGCAAGTTTAATTTCAGGAGCCAAGTATGCAAAACTGCCCATGCTCTCTGGTTGGAGGTGGTACTGTTACTCTCTTCCCCACCAATCAGTGTGAAGTTAGCCATTAGCATCTTCAAGTTCATGTATTCGTAAGGAGGCGGACTGCGTGTACTTCTGAATGTCCTTTGCTGAAAAGTTTCCGGCTTCTTGGCTGGCTTGGTGTGTTTCACAGGAAGCGCGAGTGTGCCTGATCCTTTCCGCTTGGTACGATTCATTCAGGAACAATTGCTCCCTTCTCCCATGCTGGCCAGCATTGGCATCATTTTTTCTGTCCGTACTCGGGTACGCATGCGTATTTACACTCTCCAAAACAGCAGGTGGCAGTTTGGTTTGTGAGCCGCCATTAAAAACAAAAAACAAAAGAATGAGGAAGGTAACCTTTGCACTATGCCTAATATTATCCATATTTCGGGTTGGCGTCACGGGAGACTGGAGCATGATGTGTGTACACTGAGATTTTTCACTGACATGATCACGTCTAAACAGCGATCTACTTCCATTGTCATGTGCGAGACGATCCGCTGTACCGGAGACCACCTCTTCAAACGGACTTGGGCATAGTTCCAGAGCGCGGAACGATTCCGTTCTCACTGATCAAAATGAACCAGTCTTTGGGAAACAATCCGGGGCCCGAACGTGGAAAAAAAAAAAAAAAAAAAAAAAACCCATAGCTAGTGTATGTGAACTGACAAGACCGACCCGAGGAGAAAAGTCTAGTCAAATCAAGAGATTGTATTTTTCTGGATGCAGTGTTTAGGACCTCGCTTGTTAGTGTATCAGGGGGCTACATGACTCATTGTTAATTTGCAGTTAATTACAGCTGCAAAGAGTAAACAGTTTGAAATTTGGATAGCTGATTTCGGTGCAGCTCATCTGAATAAGTGCCAGCTTTTTTTTGGAAGGAGCATGACTTGGCTAGTAAAACGTTCTACCTCACAGACTTGCAAGGATTTGAACTTGCTCCATAAGTGGCATACACTATTCCGATTGTTTTTGTACCGCAATGAAGGCAGCTCAAACTCCAGCCTTCCTCCACATAGGGGAGCTCAGCACCTCTCCGACCCCCATCCAGGGCTGACCTTCAGCAGGAAGCCTGGGCCTGCAGAACTGCCTCCTTCCCTCCCGAGAGGAACCTGCAGCTTATGGAGCATATTAGCAAAGAAGACCTCGCAGCTGCTATCGGACTGCATAATGCATGATTTTTGACTTGGAGCCAGCGTTAATGTTTGCACACAGAGAACTGTGTTTTGGGTTAAAGAACGAGCACGGGGCCTGACATAAAGCACGGACGAGCACTTGCAGGGCTGGGAACGTGAGGGAGTATAGCAGTAAAGCTTTCAAAAATACTGCGTTGGAGTTCGTTCGGCACAATTCCTACAAATCCATCACAAAGAGAGTCGTCTCGGGTGGTTCGACTTCAGAGAAAAGGCACAAACAGGGAATGGACAACAGCGCAAAGAAGGCTTTCTTTACCTTTCTGTCGCCTCGGGCTGCAAAAATCTCATTACTCACTTTCTGCCGCGTCTCCCCGGCGCGAGCCGAGAGAAAACGATGGCTGCTTTTACATCAAAGTGCTGAGTAATGTGAAGGAAGCTGTGCCGTTGTTCGGCTCTAATGAAATCGGTTAGTGGAGGAGCACGAGCCTTTGATACAGGTTTGTCCTGATTTCACAGCCTTCTCTGTCGAGCGCTGGGGCGTCTGCCAGCTGCTAATTGGAAGTAAAGAAAGCACCAGGCAGCGGTCCTTAGAGGCTGGATTTGGTGTGGAAAGACTTTTGAAAACAGAATCAGTGGTTTATAGGTATCGTGATCCGGTGCAAATAACAACCCGTGTTCCCTCAGAGCTGCCGCTTCCAGCTCCTCACTCCCCGATCCTCCCACAGACGCTTTCAGAAAAGAGGAGACAAAAAGACGGCCACACACCACTTAAACGAAACACAGGATGCCTTCGTCCATTGGAAATATCTGACTGTAAATGCGTTACTCAATCCAGTTTTTTTCTTTTTCTTTTTTTTATTCTATACTGTTTTTATTTTCATCTCTTGACCTTCTCAAAGCAGCTGGAGCAGGACGCAGGAGCGGAAAAGAAAATTAACCGTACTTGTGTGTATGAGTGTGTGTGTGTGTGTGTGTGCATATTTTTTATTTGAGCCAAGTGTGCAAAAAAAGGGTGAACAGTAATAACAAGGAGGGGAAGGAGATAAAGAAAGAAAGAGGGAAAGAGAGAAATATAAAAAAGAACAAAAATGGAAATAGGTGAAAGAAATGCCGGCAAAAAAAAAAAAAACAGGCCGAATCAGAAATATGTGGCGAGAGGGCACGGAGTCTTAAAACACACTTCATGTGAGGTCCAGATGCAAGAAGTGTGTATCTGCACTCTGGAGAGTGTCTGAGCTTCAACATTAATAATGCTCCTACGAGTCAGAGCCAAACAGGCATCAGAAGAAGACAAAACAACGAGTCTGCTTCACTGCACATGCGCGTGTGCTTCCCAGAAACTATATAACGCACCGACTGCGTGCAAAACAAGACAGATACTCTAGTAAACCCAAGAGCTTTGGGGTAAACCACATTGCCTGACATACTTCTAGCCATGAAAAAAAAAAAAGCAAGAGAAGGACTGGTTTCTGTATGACTCAGGAGAAGAAATGCAGGACATTCTCATGCTGTGATCGCTCGTCATTAAATACAAACGCGGCCAAGGTTTCGTGCGTCCTGGATATTTTAGATTCTTCAAAAGGGAACATAGTGCATGCTTGAACACCTCATCATTACTGAGCCCTATTCAGAGTGGATTAGTTTTAAACAATCTGAAAGGGTAACAAACTATATGGTCTGGTCAAAAGTATGTAGACACCTCACTGCCATGCCCTTATGCGACTCTTATTCAAACTTGCTGTAAAATCAGATGTCTTTACAATGCAGTGGAACTAAGGAGCTCATGTTTACGATGTCTGCCAAAAGTTGGAGTGGAGGAACTCAAGTGACCTCAACCCCACTGAACACTTTTAAGATAAACTGGAACGCTCACTGCACCCAAGGTCTCCTTACCTGACCTCACCGATACTCCCATGACTGAATCATCACAAATCCCTGCAGCCACACTCGAAAATCTAGTGCAAAGACTTTCCAAGAGAATAAAAGATTATTATTATAACAGCAAAGCAGGATTAAATCTGGAACTGGACAAACTTTTGGCCATATAGTGTACGGGATCGTTTTCCGAGACCCCAAAGTCTCAGACTGGCAGCTTTACCTTGCAGCGGTGTGATAGTGTTGTGTTTTTCTTGGATTTTATACACACAAGACTTAGATTTTTCTGAGAAAGCTTTTGTAAAGCATGTCATATAAAAAATAAATAAATAAATAAATACATTTAAAAAACAGGAAACACATCAAATTTAAGAATATATGCATTATTATTTGCGTGAAAGCATTAAGGCAAAAAGTTTCCAATCATGCCGCACACTGTAAAACAAACAAACAAACAAAAAAACTGCTTAAAATCTTCATTTTCGTTCAGTGAGAACACAATCAATCCACTCTTGAGAACCGCGCCCGAGTCCTCTTGAAGAGGTGGTCTTGAGAACGATACGGCATACTTGGACACAGATCGAATCAGATACCTGAGAACGGAAGTCTAGACGCTGGTCGATGTTTAGATGTGACGTCATCAGTGCCGTCTGTCTCCTCTGAAATCTTTGTGTGCGCGTAGCATGTGCCAATCTCATCCTCTGACCTACACAGCCATTGCAGCTGATAAAGTTGGAAGGCTCACGAGAGCGTTACTCTTTTCTGAAATATCAATAAGATTAGGCGTAGTGTGAAGGTTAACATCCTTGTTTTTTCTTCTGTCTTGTGTTTAATAAAACTAAGTAATTGCATACCGCCACCTGCTGTATCGGAGGGTGAAAATACGGAAGCGCACCTGAGAACGGAGAGCAAAAAAAAAGGTGAACGCTGGTTAGCGAGGGAGGAGCAATCGTGTCCAATCTGAAAAACACCCTAAAGCTACTATTCAGACTGGTAGCTTTACCTTATGGAGGTGTGATAGTGTTGTGTATCTCTTGAATTTTAAACATACAAGACTTTAAATTCTCTGAGAAAGCTTTTTTAAAGTATCTAAATAAAACCAGAAAATACATTAAACTTTCGAGCACATGCATAATTATTTCTGCAAAGTTTAATCGTGTTGCACACTGTAAAACAAAACCAAAAAAAACTTCTTAAAATACTCGTTCTTTGTAGAAAATCATTCCACAAACCACATGATCCAATAAACCATCTGTTTCCAGGACCAAAACAAGAGCAAGCAGATGGAGGGACGTTCCTCTGGCCTTGAACGGAAAAACGGCATTCAGTAAGACCGACGCCTGACTGATCGCGGCATGACGATGATGCGCGCGATGTGATGACGCCGGGGTGTAAATACAACGTTTATCCGTCTGCAAAGATGTTTTAAATCAACTGAGGTGAGTAAGCTACAGTTAATGAAGGAGTCAGCGATATTGAGGAAAGATTGTTTATAAATGTTTCAACTCAATTCATGATCATCGCCAAAACAGGAGCATAAACAACTGAGATCAGAGGGCGAACGTGATATAACGGGGAACACAGAACTTGTAGTTACATATGCCGCACAGATACGTCTTGTTTCACTCTGCATGCATATCCGTGTGTGTGTGTGTGTGTGTGTGTGTGTGTATATGTGTGAGTGAGTGTGCTGCATGGTGTGTGCAGGGTTAATGGTGCAAAAAGGATTTGAGTGAATGGTGCCCTTCAGAACAGACGTTCAGTCCTGCCTCTGGCTATAGAGACATCGCAAGTGAGAACACACACACACACACACACACACACACACTCATATGCCCCTTCCACTTGTAGATTCCTTTGATCTAGCTCACAGCGAAAAAGAACAGCTCTTCTGTCCCACATTCATTAACGTCAGGGCCATGGAAAGTTCACTCACACACTTGACACTTTTCCGCTCACACACACTTTTCCACAGACGCACCAAAACATCATCTAACCAGTTATGTTCAGTTTCCAGCTTATAGGAATAAATTCACTTCTTAAGACACCGAACGTATCCGAGCGCTCCAGTTCCCTGAGTGCTTTCTGTTTAAAGACAGGAGAGCATGCTGGGTAATCAGGTAAAATGGAAGGGAAAGAGGAGTAAGACTAGGAAAGGCTGTAACTGGATTGATTAGAGATTAACTATTGATCACGTTATTGAGCGTATAAGAGGGAGGAAGCGGAAGGACAGCGGCTGTTAGAGATCCTGTCAATCACAGACTCCCTGGCAGGACGAAAACATATGATCGTGTGAAGAGAGAGAGACAAAGAGAGACCAAGAGAGATCAGTTCAGTGTCAGAGGTCATTTAATAATGATCTAACATTTTAAAACATAGCTCCCAATTTAAGTACGCACTTCTTAAAGTCAATGAACTAAAGAGGGCTTTTTTTATTATTATGATTATTATTATTATTATCATCATTATAAACGTCCTACTGCTCTGATACAAACATAACAGGCTTGTCGATTTAATTCTTCATCTTAAAAACTGACCTGAATTGTTATGCTTTTGCAAATAAAATGCAGCCTTAATTAGACTTTAGTGCTGCACAATTAATCGCATAAAAACTGACCTGTGTAATTATTTAATTCTTTAGAGTTTGTCAATAACTTAACTATTTGTTGTTTCGTTTTTTCCATATTTTTAAGATGATAGATGTAGTACATTTTGGCAATCATTTGTCCAATTATTTTAATAAAATAAAAACACTTTAATACAAAATGGTGCATTTAATAGTTAAATATCATCGTTTAAATCGAAACCCTATAGTGTGTCAAAATAATCGCAATGTGATTTTTTTTTTTTTGGGGGATTGAATCACACAGACCTAAATAAATTTTTTTATTTTATTAGGTAAAAAAATTCAACCAATTTTAATTTAAACCAATACCCTTAAAAAAGGGTATTATATGGAATAACCAAACAAAAAATTTTATCTAATAGGGAAATAACCCCGATAAAAGTAAATAAATGAATAGGTCAAATTAAACATAATTTTGGTAGTAATAATAATAATAATAATAATAATAATAATAATAACAACAATAAAAATAATAATAACTATTTTTAATTTATCTGGGGAAAACTTTTTTCCCCAAATCGGATTAAAAACTAGGAAATCTATAGAAATAAAGAATAAATCAAATATATAAACAAAGTCTGAATTTAATATAATTATTAATAATAATATTAATAATAAGAACCCATTTGAATTTATTGGGTTTAAATTTTGACATTATTTTTGACATTGTGACATTATTTTTGTTTTTTTTATTTATTACAAATATCTAAATCTATATTTTATTTATTAAAGAAAAAATATATATATATATAATTAAAATGAATAAATAAAAGTTTCTTTAGCACGGAGTAACACATTTGCCAGTGCGGTTAACGCGACAAGCTAACATGCTCGATCTGCAATGCTGCAGTACGACGTGAGAAAACAGAGTATTATGAGAGCGTCTCATTCAGAGCGTCTCATTCAGAGCGCCTCCCCTGGACGAACAGAGTCACTACAGTGGAACAGTTGGGCGGCTCTTATTGCTGCCTGGCAGAGGGACGAGCAGCGGGTAAGAAATGAACAGAATAAGAGGAGAGAGGGTTACAGTTTAGCACTCTCAGTGGGAGAGCTGAGCTACACCTGCCAGGGCATCTTCACACACACACACACACACACACACACACACACACACACACACACACACACAAAAACGTGAGGGCAATTTGCTTTAGCGACAAATAAAACACTTCGAGTTGTGCTCTTACTGCGCGCATGTACAAGAAAAAAAAACAGAGATGACAGAGAATAAAAGACTGACACTTGTGTAAAGGTTTAAATGTCGAGCCGCACTGTCTGTCTCTCTCCGTCTGTGTCTCTCTCCGTCTGTGTCTCTCTCCGTCTGTGTCTCTCTCCGTCTGTGTCTCTCTCCGTCTGTGTCTCTCTGTCTCTGCACAAAACCCTTATTGTGTCAGAGCTCTGATTTACCATAACGCTGAAGAGGAAACATTTAACACACTGTTCGAAATTAGAATTTTATATAGTTCTTTAATTGAGGATGCAAAGACAGATAAGGAGAACCTCCAGCCCTTTTGTCTTGTTTTCCCAAACTGATGAGGCTCTGACCCAATGTTATAGAGGTTAACTGGAAGTAAGACGCTGACCCTGGATGACACGGTTTCCGTCCAGTGTCGAAACTTTAATTTCGTCCCTCTCGGTGCGCTGGAACTCCAGAGTCCTTAACATAATCCTGCTCTGAACTCATGAGTGTGTGTGTGTGTGTGTGTGTGTGTGTGTGTGTGTGTGTGTGTGTGTGTTATGTGAACAGACTCGGGTCCTGCACAATCACATCTGTAAGAGAGTTTACTTTAGACACCGTGAGAGCCGGGAAATAAGACAAGAATTTAAATAACAGACGAGGTCAATTGCAAAAGCAAAATACTAGACGTGTGAATCCATCCTGTACTAAACATTACGACACATCAGTACAACACAATGCAACATAACCACACAAGAATAATGTCATATATAAATAAAATATAATCTGATCTGGTGTTATATAACAAACCACGCATCCAACACTTGGAGCCAACAATCTGAGGGGCCACACCCAGTTAATTTACACACCAAAAGCCACACCTACTTCTCCAAGGTTAACACCCCCTCCAACTACAAACGCAACCGACAAAAACCACACCTCCTTAAACAAAGCCGACAGAGAAGCCACACCTCCTTAAACAAAACCGACAAACACACAAGAAACCTCCTTCAATTGGTCTGACAAGCAGACATGCCACATCTCCTCCAACTACACCGGCAAACACAAAGGTCACACCTCCTCCAACTGGTTCGACAAGAACAATAGCCACACCTCCTCCAATTAGACCAACATGCAGATAGACCACACCTCCTGACATTAAACCGACAAACAAAAAAGCCACTCCAACTAAACCGAAAATCACACAGGCCACACCTCCTTTAATTGGACTGACAAGCAGGCAAGCCACACCTTCTCCAATTAAACCACACAGGCCACACCTCCTCCAACTAAATCGACAAGCAGACATGCCACACCTCCTCCAACTAAATTGACAAACACAAAGGCCACACCTCTTCCAACTGGTTCGACAAGAACAAAAGCCACACCACCTCCAATTAGACCGATAAGCAGATAGAGCACATCTCCTGACATTAAACCGACAAGAACAAAAGCCACACCTCCTCCAATTGAACCAACAAGCACAAAAGCCAACTAAATCGACAAGCAGGCAGGCCACACTTCTGTATCCTTTACTAACATTCATACACAGTACTCACACAGACTGATGCACACAAGCCACACCCCTCACTTGAACTGACAGGCCAAGAGGCCACACCTCTGTCATGACGGCTAAAAACCTCAGAAGCCATTCATGATCCACCACACAGGCCACACCCCCTCACCAAGAATCCTGCGCACGAGCCCACAACTCACAGAGACCGCACCTGTTCCCCAAAACTAATGCACCGAAGCCACACCCACTCACTGACACCACAAAGGCACATAAGCCACGCCTCTTTCACTACATCTGACAAACACAGAGTCGAATCCATATAAGCCACACCTCAATAAATGTTAAAATTAAATGCGCGTCACTGATCATATTCCACAGCCATGCTTTAACCACTTAATAATTCAGCTTTAATGAATTCCGTACGGCACATTGTCTTCTGTACGTGCAGCGCAGTGATAACTTCTGTAAACATTACGGCCACTGAGCCATAAATTTGTAAACCTACTCAGAATATAAATCTTGTTCTTAGGGAGTGAAAGGACAGCCTGGATATTTCCTCTTTATTCATGTCCACGGACTCGTCCAGAATGTACCTGTCCATCAGAGAAGCTCCTATCAGCATGCGTCATCAAGCTAAAGGCCAAGGAGTAAGGGAGATGTTAGGAGAGAGAGAGAGAAAAGGGAATGAAAGAGAGAGAGAAAGAGAGAGAGAGAGAGAGAGAGAGAGAGAGAGAGAAAGAGAATGAGAATGCCCTGTGTGTGGTTCGTAGCTGGAGCTGAATGCTGAATGAAGTGTGTGCTGGAAGGGAAGCTGCTCTTCCTGGCGACCTTTCTTTACAGCAATGGAGTGGTAAGCCACAGAGCGGTATAAATAACCAAGTGCCTCGAACCCGCCGCAATATCTGACACGCTCAGCTCAACAAAGACAAGACGCTCCTGCAAAATCTGCGTGCACGACCATCCTCTATCAGGAAACCGGTCGATGTCATCGTGCAGCCAAGATAAAAAGAGCAATAATTCATCGCACAATGCCGAGTTCAGAATGAAATGTGTTTTGCGGCTCATCGTTCTCTCTCACGGAATATTAAACATATCCTCCTGCCATGGCCTGCAGTCGAAGCAAAAAAAAAAAAAAAAAAGACAAATCAGTGAGCTGATTCGGAAGAAACCAACAGGAGAGGGGAAAAATAATGTTACTGTTGTAGTCAGAGCCTGTTGCGAGCTGTATAACTTCATAACACACTTCATCATCGATCGCTGTTGTTTACGTGATAAACTCGAAACGGTATCACGCCTGAAACAGATAACCCGAGTGCGTCGTATCCTTCACGGTGCATCCGACGGCAGTCGAGGGAATGAGACGCGCTTACTTTTCAAACCTGATGAACTTGTGCGCTTGGTTTTCTGGCTGAAAACTAATCTGGCGAGTCCGGCTCCCAACTCGTCCTCCGCCTCCGTCGTGGCTCGTATCCCAGACAACTGACAAAGCTCCGCAACCACCTGTTTCTATAGGCACCTCACTAACGAGAAGCGCTTTAATGAGCTATTTTGAAAAAACGAGCGAGGAAAGGAGGGGGCGAAGACAGTCCAAAGTGATGGGGTACTCGCTATTAATTATTCATATCAAGAGAATTATCATCATGCACGTTTTTGAATGAATAATTGATTGTGTGCTGGAAGATTCATGTCAAAAGACGCAGCGATGCCACTCACGGACGGGGGGATGTGAAAAAAATAAAATAAAATCCTCTGGGGACCGACAGCACTTTTTTTTTTAAATAGTGTTTCTCGGGACACTACGGCTAATGATCTGGTCGCCTGGAAAGTGATTCATGTTTTTTTTTTATTATTATTATTTTTATTTCTAGACCACTGACTGATTTCCCATTTGGACTTTTTAAATGTGCTCATGCAAAAGACATTTACTTCAAAACTGGCTTTTGGCTGTGTCCTAATTTACGATGCAGTCTGGAGAGTGGGTTCAGTCACACCAGACTTTCTATTTAATTTTCCACAATCGCTTTTTTCGCTGCAAATAAAATTTGCCATCGAGTTTAGCTTCGACTGGGGAATTTGCCTTGTTAACCAGTAACACAATTGAAGAGCTTTGTTGTATTTAATATACGATTTTATAAACATGTTCAAAAATGTCTTCTTCGAAAAGGCGTGCCATTTATGCAGTCAGTCAGCAGGTTCAATTAAATCAAAGGGTGAATAAATTATAAATTCATTATCTAACTCAATGGGTATAATAAATGCGCCACTGCGCTGCTCACCCGCGTTGTTGTCTGGAAAACTAATTGATCAGTGGTAGGCTAAGTGGTGAGGTACCTGATGTATGGTTTAAAAAAAAATAGCTAGCAAGTCACTGGCTAATGTTACAGCTAATCAAGCCAAAAGTTTTACTCCAAACTTATTATGCGTCTTTATTTTCACGTTCTTCCTATATGTTTCCCAGTCATAGGGTGACAGCATAGTCTATTTTATTTTGTATTCACTCTGTCTTGGCCTGTCTGTGGTGCAGGCGGTGGGATTTGAGAAGACGTAACGGTTCGAGTATCAAGATAAATCCACCACTATGATGAGCGTGAAGTTCCAACACAACTATGTATCAAATATATATCAGGTTGTTGAATCTATTTGTCTGTTGAGGGAATCAAAATTTTGTAGCCCAGACACTAAATCAGCTTGTCTTCAGTCATAAAGTACTCTTCTACGAAGTTCCTCATGCTTAGCACTACATCAATCAGCCAAAAAATTACAAATGTGAAATATTACTTCAATATTGTGTAGGTTCCTCTTGTGCCACCAGGGCCACTCTGGACCCTCGGGTGTGACACTGCGGGGACTCTAGTGGTGTGCTGTGGTATTTGGCACCGGTAATGTTAGCGGTGGATCCTTTGGGTGCTCTCGGTGGCGATGGTACTACAGTATGCGGATCGGGTTCGTTTTTGCGGTGCATACCATGGATGCTCAATCGGATTGTGATCTGGTTGTGTTGGAGGCCGGGTCAGAAGCCTTGGGCATTTTGCATGCCGCGCCTTGTGCATGGTAGGCTGTGGTGCGCTGTTTTTTCAAATGAATTTCTTTTGTGGCCAGCATCGACTTTTTCCGGCGATTTGAGCAGCATTGGCTTTCCTGTGGATCGGACCCGCGGACATTTGTGAGCCCTGGGCGCCCGTGATCCTGTCACCAGTTTACTGGTATATAATTGATAATCAATGCTACCGTGTTAATGTTGTAGCTGATTGGCTACGATGTACTGCTGACTTATCTTGTTTTCAGAAGCGACACAGACCGAAAAAAAAAGTTGTGTCGTCGTGTTCCTTCTGTCTCAGAGTCCATTTAGTCAAACTCAGAGCCTCGTGTCAGACGGAGCGCCACTGACCTCTGCCGCTAACACCACAGCAGGCTGACCTCACGCCGACTATCGCCTCGCTCGACCTTCAAACACGGCTGCTCTTTCTTTGCTCATCAGTCTCCTCTTCTTCCCTTGGCTGCTTCGTGAACAGTTACTGAAGCCCGCACTGTAACCTTTACCGAGAGTCAGCTCATTAGGAAGACCATTGTTTATAAGCAACTTTGTCAAAACGGCGTGCCACAGTGCTGCGAATGGTGGAGCTCTGAGCTCTGCGGCTTGGCAACCGGCCGAACGGTCTGAACAGATTCCGGGAACCGCTCGTACTGTAGACACGTCTGGATGGAGGTGAGAGGCAAAAGATGGAGACAAGAAGAAACGCACACGAACAGGCGATCGTGCAGTATGGGCTTATACAGTTGCTGCAAAACTCTAACTAATTTGTTCATCCATGCTCGCGGCACACATGATCTCAGTGTGTGGACTAATTATTTCAACACCAAGCAAAGCATTATAGCATAATGCTAATTAAATGAACACAAATGTCACAACCTGAAAGCTTTTACAAGCTCGTAGCAGGTCAAGCTAAGAACATCAAAATTATGCAAACGCCAAAGAACAAAGAAAGCAAAAACAAATGATTAAGAGCCCAGGGCTTTGCTGAAGTATTAAAAAAGGGAGGATTGTCTTTTCTTGCGGCGTGCCTCGTTTTTTATGCCAGAACACAAAAGACATCAAAGTCATGCTCCTGCCCTTTCTTTTACAAAGGCACGAGGCTTGAATAGTATTTCAAAAATGTTTCAAATCGGGGGCGTGTTTGCGTCTGCGAGTACGGCTTTCCATTTAAACACAGCGCACATCATTCACCCGGTCTTAATTGAGCGCTGCAAATCATCCCAGTACAACGAGTCCGTTAACAGCTGCAGCCTCATTGCCGCCATCATTACAACGACATAAAATAAATTGATCGGCATGTTCATGTAAATGACAGCAACGCTCGTTCCAGGTCTAATTAAAACTCCGAGAGAAGGCCAATGTGCCTCGGATATGATGGCGCATTGACCGGAAAGCGTCCCCCGGAGAGCGGCATGTTCGTTTTGCAACAATTTTAAGGTGAATATATATTGGAGAACGAATTCTGGTTCATCCATGAATAGTATATAGTACGAGCAGCAGTCTCGAGGGCTGCCGGGATGATGGAGGGGACAGAACGAGACTGAAAGAGCACAGCAGGTGCGCAAGGTTTACCCAGGAGAGGGCTCGTAATTAAGGTTAGAAATGTTGGGATGTGTGTGGTGAGGTGTACCCTTGATGTTAATGGAGAGGTTTGGAGACAGACAGAACAAGGTGAGACACACCGTCATTACATGGCTGAATGACTCTCAGGGTCTCCGAGGAGGTTCCTGTGAGACGGCGGGCTACGGAAGGTCAGTAAGGGTTGTATAGACTAGTCTGGTGCTTCTCAAAGTGGGGTTGATGAAGCACAGCGAGTGGCTTGTTCTGCTTTATTACAGTGATAGAAAGAACATTCTACATAGTTAAAACTTTTATATTTAGGAGTCAGAGCAAAGACTCAGATCTGATGTGATATATTGGACAAAAGTTCACAAATAAAAAGAATTATCCACTCATCCACTATTGGGACCGTTTCTCCTGTGCATGGCTGTGGGGAGGTTGTTTGGGGTTGGAGCCTATCCCAGGAAACTCAGGGTACAAGGCGAGACACATACACACTCTCACATCAAATCGCACTCTAAAGCCAATTTGGAAATCTCAATCAACATAAACTACCGCTCAAAAGTTTGGGATCACTTGCAAATTTCTTTGTTTTTGTTTACTGATTTATTTTCTAGATTCTACAACACTAGTGGAGATTTCAAAACTATGAAATGACACATGACATTAGGTAATAAATTAACGACTAGAAGAACTACAGTCAGTTGTTATTTTAAGACCTGTAGGTCAGCTGTAGGTCAGCTGTTCTGGATCAGTTCTTGCAAGACCAGTGTTGTCAAGTGCAAAACCCATCAAGCTCCATGATGAAACTAGCTCTCATGAAGACCTTTCCAGAAAAACAAGATCAAAACTTATCTTTGCTTTAATATTTGAGGAGTTAATTTAGAGTTACCAGTCTCAGGAATCACCAATCAACCTTAAACAGCACCTCAGATTAGCGCCATATGAAGGCGTTACAGGGGCATGAGTAGCAGATCTCAATATCAACTGTTCAAAGAAGATTATTGTATATTTTGGACGCCTTCAGCATTGTTTTACAGTGTAGAGAGAAATAAAAATCAAGAACAAACATGAGAAAGTGATTCTAAACTTTTGTGTGGTAGTATATATATCGTACCTCTTTGGATTATGAGAGGAAACCCACCAAGCGCAAGGAGAACATGCAAACTCCACGCCAATGGGCCGGAGGTGAGATTCAAACCATCAGTCCTGAAGGTGGGAGGCAAAAATGCCAACCCCTAAACCACTAATGGGGCCAGTGGGGTTGCACGCCAGGCCAGGCTCAAGCCCAGATAAAAAAATGGATGGATTTCATGATATTAGGCGTAAAAACTTCAAAAGATACAGATCAAATGAGCCACTGTTATGAAAACAGACAGAATAAGTAGTAGAAAAACGACAAATAATAATGAACTTCATAATGTCCGTGGAATGTCTGTGTTTTGGGCTTACTGTTTCACTAAAACATTTTCTAATTGCCGTTGTAATGATGTCGTCTATTGTGGGTGGTTATAAAAAAATTTTTTTTAAATCAGGCAGAGGGTGAAGAAAGTAGGCTCTTTATTAGTCTAAAAATACTGCACTAGTGTTGCCTTCGATACTACAGTCACATTGTGTAAGACTGTAAGAGTGTGCTTGGAGAAAAGATTTTTTCGCTTTAACACTAAATTTAATCAAACTCCTAGCTGCGCTGTTGTTGTAGTGAGTTCTAGTCTTGATTCTAAAGGTGGACAAATCTTCCAGATCCTGCTGTAAACATGGCATCCTTTATGCAGCCAAGATCGCTGAGCTATACAGCGAAAACTGCCATGATCAGATTCAGAATCTACAGTTACGTCTATGTTATGAGGCGTTACGTGTGCACATTCAGACAAGCTGGTACAACAATTTAAATAGAGGAGAGAAGACACAGAAACTATGGCTTTCTTTGACCTGGCTAAAGCACACACGCACACACACACACACACACACACACACACACAGCATGTCTCTGTGCTTGATCCTGACTGTTCCTGAAATTCATGCGACATTGAGACTCGTCTTTAATAACGTTCACGTCAACATGAGTGACTGAGAGATGATTATGTATTACAGCTCGGAGCGAAAGTTCAGCACCGTATTGATAAATTAAAAGCGCTGTTTATCATTCAGTTATGAACATCGCCCCGGCTCGGCATATCTCTGGTGTAAAAGTGGGGCATATGATTTAAATGTACAGGACATTAGTGTTGAGCTGTCCTCTCCAATGTGTTATAATGCATTGCTGGGCTTTAATGGAAAATCAATGGCGAGACAAGCCCGTCACCTCCGAGTCAACGCGAACGCAATTTTCACATCGACACCTGGAGGGTGTGTGAGATTGATTCGGCATGCGGGAGGATTTTAATATTGTTTTTCCGTGAGCTCATTGACTCGCACACGACGACCCTTGCATTATCTGTTAAAGCCCACTGTCTGGCGAAACGATTAATCTTTCCTTGCCTACCCTTCCCTCTTTTATTCCTCACTTCGCTTCCTCTTTTCATTCTTCTCCATCTCTTGAACTAAGCGCAGTCATTAGAGAGAATATCCACACAAATCTGGCGGATTCATTTAACGAGCGCTGTCTCCAAAAAAATGAAAATAAAAAAAATCACAAACTCACCGTCATGAAAATCTGAGCACAATTAACAAAGGCTAGGCTTAGATCTGGTGTCTTCACGTGTACAGGATCAATTGACGTGGAAAATTTTATGCTGTCAGAACTTAATACTTTGACACAAATATTGAAAACCATTAATACCATAATTGGGCAAAGAGCTAGCTTACTTAAAATTCTATACAGGTAGTCCCCGAGTTACGAATATTAAAGTTATGAACGGACGGCAGATCTACAAACATTCACCAAAGTAGCTCACGTGTATTAAAAATAGACACTGAAGTGCACCAGATAATTACATTTACAACTATATATACAATATTTTTATTGTGTAAGTAATTGTATAAAACGTCTAAAGTCCGGTATATTGTAAGTGTGTGTTCAGGAGAAATGATTCGGCCTTCAATGAAACAGTCCGGGAGCACGATGATAGAAAATGTCTGTCCTGTAAAGCTGTCCTAACGGTGAATAATCCAAATTTTCGGAAAATCCTCAACAAAACAAAGTTCACAGTCCGAAACAACTCTGAGACAAAATGGTATCCGTTCAAGAACGCAGTAAACAATGTGTAATGTTGTCCCTTCCCCCGACACCTTCCTAGGCTCCATTTCCCGCTGCGTCACTGGGAATCCACTCACGATTTAAAAGCACAGTCTCGCCAGAATATAACATATAATTTTTTATCATGTACAAGACTCATTTTGTCTGACTTATGAACGAATCCGACTTACGAACATGCTCGCAGAACGGAACTCGTCCATAAGTCGGAGACTTACTGGATTTGCTACTTCTCGGATATATCGCCATGTTTGCTAGCTTACTTAAAACTCAAGATCTAATACATCAATATTTAATTATCTCCAGATTTCTCACTACAAAGCTGATGACACACCCGTACAAAACACGCTGACCCTGAAGTGTCTCGGCGAAAGCTTGCATAAATCCAGAAAATCCTCGCAAGCAGTACCAGATGCCATACAGTCGCGCTTGTGTTTCGTATCGTCAAGGTATATGTGTCCAGATAAATACAATGCTCGCACAGATCAATCTATAACTGCTGGACCGAGGCATTTGGCTTACGAACAAATGGGAGTTAACTCACCTTCCCGAAGTCCCGCACGTCAAACAGGTCGAAGGGATCAAACAGCTCGCTGTTCCTCAGGCCGAACTTGTCATGGCACACCTTAAGAAACGTCCGGATGTTCTTCAGACACAGAAACTGAAAGAGAAGAAAAGAAACAAATAATTTAAGCGAAAAATCTTCCTCAATCTTCATTTCAATCTACTTGTAACCAATATTTTTACAGAAATAGCAGACGGCTTGCTACTGTTGGAGAGGATTTCATTTCCTGCGCTGCCGTCTTGTTTCCTGGTTTCAGTACGGGTGATTATGCAGTGCCAGATGTCACTATGATCAAGACTGGCTGAAGAAGAGACGCGCTCATGACAAACACAACCAACTCGGGTCTAGAGGGACTAAAGTGTCATTTAGGGCAAATCTGTGCCGGAACAAATGAGCAAGATGTCATGTAATTCTTTATTAATTCACATTTGCAAAATAATGCTTTTTTTTTTTTTTTAATCATGGCACGATACAACTCGAATTGGTGCAAGATGAAGCCATGAATGATCAACCTGACCTGTCTGGTGAATAACTTCCATGACTGATAAGCAGGAATCAACCAGCCTTAACCATGGAACAATTTCTGTGTTTTTGTTTTTGTTAAATGAAAAGGTCAATGAATTTTCAAGTTTGTTTTGATCCATGATTTGATTGCACGTACACCCATCTCAGTAACCATGGAAGCAGACATGGAGCTTTTACACACTCAAGAGTTTCTTAACGAAAGTGGCATTTACACAATGACACTCGAAACACACTTTTGCGGGCTCTTAAATACACCAACATACAAATAAACTGAGAACCGAGAGCCCTTATTCTAGCAGCCTCATCATGCCATTATTAACCAGCATTCACACAAGCACAACACACCACACCACACACTGCATTACTGTTAACACCAATCACTCCAGTGCCACAGCTCCAACCGTCACCCATTATGCCTCACACGCTGGCATTATGCGCTGGTACGAACGCGAGATTAACCATTATTCGCTACACAAAAGCACATGACGAGACTGCAATCACTGTGCTATAGACACACGGTCTCTTCATCGGTTTAAGTAAGGATGCACACCCGTACAAAGGGCCTACAGTTCACTTTTTCTCAGATTTAATAGTAAGCTGATGAGAATCATCAGCTGTGTTAGAGCACTGAGAGCAGGACTCTCTCCAGAACTCCGACAAAGAAAATACAAAAATGCTGTACTACTTCGAAACCGTTCTGCTACTGTATAAAACTTTCCAAACAACAAGCAAGCACGTTTGATTTTTTTATACATTTTATTTTTAGACCCACAAACAAAAAAAGAGTAACGAAGCCGCTGAGATGACACAAATTTTTGTGTATTGAAGCAAAGCCACAAATCAGTACATTGAGGCCATGAGATAATACGGTCACAGAAATATATCTGGACCAGAGGTTAATATATTTGTGTCACTCACGAGATACTACACTAAGGCCATGATAATCTAGTGAGGACTCGACAATAAATAAATATTGAGGCCATGAAATAATCTAATAAGATTACAAGATAATATACTGAAACCAAAAGATAAAAGCCAAGATATAGTCACAAGATAACACACTAAGACTATAAGACCGTACATGGACAATATGAAAAAAAATTGAGGTCACAATTTAATATAATTGGAACCATGAGTTAAAATATCTGGGTCATGAGTTAATACATGAAGACAATCTATAGAGGCCAAGAGATAATACTGTATACTGAGGCCAGAATATAATCTAGTGAGGTCACGTAAGGTAATGAGGCTATGAGATAATACTTTGAGGTCACAACATATATAATATATGTAGTATTAACTATAGACACTATATAAAAAAAACTATATTTTCAGGAGATGATTGTGTGTATGTCTGTATATGCGTTGATAGTATAATCTATTTAGGCTACAAGACAAACATACAGTGGTACCTCAGCATACAAATTTAATCAGTTCTTAGGGCGAAATTTTGTATTGTGAGACGCATTTTCCCATAGGAAATCATGTAAATGCAGATAATCCGTTCCAGCCACCCAAAAATATTACCAATATTACCAATTTCCAACACTATAATCATATTTCCATAATTAATCCTAATCTATGATTCCTCTCGGCACCGGCTGCTTTAAAAACAAAACTGAAAGTAGCTCCGTTTTCTTCTTGCTGCCGTGTATGTTAACAATCTTGGAACTCATGGTGCTATGTCTTCACTAACAAAAATAATAATTGCGCAACTTAGCCAGCACTCGGTTCGGCTCAGTCGGGTCGCTCATATGCTGATCTTAAGGCAGGCAGTTCATAAGCTGAGGTACTACTGTATTGAAACCAGAGTCCAAGAGGTAGGATAGTAATGCCATGAGATTATACAATGAGGCCCAGTGATATACAAAGGACATTAAATAATAATATATTGAGACCATGAGATAATATATTTCGGTCATGAGATAATACAATGAGGCCATGATATGATAAATGTATCCTGACATATGACATGAGATAATGTAATGACGTATCCAATGACATGAGATAATGTAATGAGATTGTGAGATAATATATCATGGCCATGAGGTCATTTAATTGCATCATGAGATAATAATATGATTCCATGAGATAATGTAATGAAATAGTGAGATAATATAATGAGGCCATGAGGTCATTTATTTGTCTCATGAAATAATATTCTAAATCCAAGAAATAATGTAATGAGATTGTTAGATAATATAATGAGGTAATTTAATTGTGTCATGAGATAATATTCTGATTCCATGAGATAATGTAACAAGATCGTGAGATAATATAATAAGGCCACGAGGTCATTTATTTGTGTCATGAGATAATATTTTGATTCTATGAGATAATACAAGTGTAATACTAGTAGTTACCTCCATGCTTAGGTTCCTGTTTCCTAGCCACACAATATTAAAACCCAACCCATTTAAGTCTCTAAATTCCACACGAGTCTCTCTACCAATTCCTCAGGTAACAGTACATCCTCTGCTGTGTGTAATTGGTTCACAGAGCTTTTTTTATGCACTTTTTAATTGGATGAAAAGACCTACTTTTGCACAGTGGACTAATTTGGCACACAGTGCCCCCTTTGCAGGTTTATTTGTTCTCTACACAACATCATTTGTATTTACATGACTCTTCGTGTGATACGCTTGTGGATGTAAATGTTGACTCTAAATCAATTCAGCACAGGAGATGCGAGGGGGTGGTGGTGGAGGTGTTCCAAACATGCCACAGTTCCATATAATGATAAGACTGCCTTCATTTCCATCAGAAACCAAACAAATCACAGACAATGGGGAGAAGAAAGGGGGAGAAAAACAAATCTGAGAGGTAGTGAAGAAGATATGATCGAAGAACAGATGAAAGAATACAAATAACAAAAAGCTGTCATGCTTTGACAGTCTATCCGGAAGCATTGCTGTGCTCACACACATACACACACACAGAATAATGTATTAGCTTGCTCCTCCAGAGGTACACCTACACTGCTGATCATGCTTTCCTACGGCATTTCACAAAGACTTTACAGAGCAACACCAAAAGATTAAGAACAAAAAAAAAAAAGAGAGAGAGGGAGCAGAGATGACTACTGGGAAGGGAAGAGAGTAAAACAAAGAAAGAAGACACAGGTCTCCTTAGAGAAGGTTGTTGTGTCTGAGTAGGATGGAAAATACGACTGAAAGTCAGGTGGGAGGAGGAATAGCCGTCTGGAAAGACTGATCCTTTAACCCAGACAGCGAGATGGTAAAAAGAGTCAGAGCGTCTGTCAAAAACAGCATGATAGTGAAGAGGACGGGAAGCTGTTCAGAGAGTAACTTTGAGGTAGAAAAGAAAAAAAACGGACTCAGCGGTGAGGCGATGTATCAGATAGAATGAGAGGAGTACACTTCTGGATCTTGGCACTGAAGGAGTACAAACCTCCTGAGATCGGAGGAGAAAAGGGCGCAGGAGATAAGTCACCTGCATGACCCCTGCCTTAATGATAAACCACACAAAGACTGTGAGGCTTTCAACAACAACCATCGGGATCTGTGTAACACGTGAGAGGCAAATACAATGACTTTAAACCTGATAATTGTTAGATATATGCTTAATAGTTATATTAGATATATGTTACATTATATATACAGTATATACTAACTATTTAATTATGGTATCAATGTGTAGTATTATGTTTCCCAGTTGATGCTGTCACGTGATCGTCAGAAGAGAGGCATGTATAAATTTTTTTGGCCGACTCTATGTGTGTACAGGATTTTGAAAAAAACCTAAAAAATAAAACAAATGGGTCGCCTTTATGAAGAATACATAAGGGAAGACTTTCCTGTGGAGAAAAAAAAAAAAGAAGAAGTGAAAATGGCCAAGTCAGGGCAGGGCCTGCTGCGATCCACATGTAGCATTTTGTAAGTGCCCTGTTTCCCTGTAATCATCATCCATACACAAGTATCCCCCACAGGAGAAGTACGTTCTGGCTTAAACAGGCGTGTACACACGCACAAACACACACACACACACACACTCACACACTCACAACCGCCTAAACTCCAGAGCCGCAGAATATCGCATTTGGCCAAATTGCCTTGAAGATTTCCAGGTCACACAGATGTTAAACCTTCTCTGGAGAAAGGCTCCACTTGGACTAATTGGAGAGGCAGACACAAGATGAATAATGCATGCTGGCAAGCGATATGCAAAACTGATAGCGTTATCCAAACACCACGCAGATTCTCAGGAACCCCTCGGTGTCTTCACCGAATCAAAAGCAAAGCCCCCCTGTTGAAACACCATCTGTCTTAAAATCAGAAAAGAGACCTTCAATCAAAACCTAATGCTATAAAAAAAAAGTGTGTAGGGCAGGGCTGGAGGACACATGGACTTCAGCGGAAAAAGCAATGTGAAGCGAAATTGTGAAGGTGGTTAAAACTCTTGTAAATTATTCTTTTTCCAGGGTATCTTCATATGTAGCAGTGGAAGCAGCTTGGCCCAGGAGTTGGTCTGAGGTGACTATGTACCATCTACAAAACATCAAAAGTACTGCCACAGACATCATCTAAAGCAAATCTACCAGAGATTATTGCCTTATTGCTTGTCTGCCGCTTTAAATTCCCCTTCCCTTGAAGGGGTACAATTCCTGGATATGGAGTCAGAAGGTTTTACTGTCTAACCTCCTGTGTTGTCCTAACTGGCCAAATAGCACCAGCTTGCACTGGATCTTTATCACCATGTGCATGGTGGCATGACCTCTACTATCCAACCCTATCAAGGCATTGGCACTGACAAAGAGTGGCAGGATGTCTTTGGTACAAGCCCTGGACAATATGAGAAGCTCTCAGTCCAGACCAGATGTCCATCCTAATGAGGCCAATCAGAGATACCTGACTTCATTGCAACTCCTGCTGACCTTAAAAGATAGCTGCATTCTTAATATATAATTCATAAATGCCTGCTGGGTAAAAGGGGAAAAAAATGCACAGGAATACCTTCTGGGAGTGGTTTTTTTTTTCAGTTTTTCATGCAATGTTTAGATGCATGCCTCCATCCTGAACAGGGCACCAATCTATAGCAGAGTCAACCACTGCCCTATCATTGACATGTCTGGTTTAACGAGGTACACAAATAGGGTGATCTCTAAAGCTAGACCATCAACAGCCCTCAGGTTCTCGAACAATGCACACACAAAGTCTTAAATTCTCCATAGTTATTTCCAAGAAGGGTCTCAAAAAAGACTGGACTTGTTTGGAATCTTGAATATGGCCAGCCATTCATGAGGGGATTTTCCAAGAGCTCGCATACAGTAGCATGTGGATTGGGAAGGATCAGAATCCCTGGAGGCTCCACACCAGTCTGTAGGCCATCATCAAGAATTATCATCACCACAAAATGTGTAGCTTAATACTCTTGATATCATAAAAAACTCCAAAACAGAAGGAGATCACTGCGTCTGTGAAATCAGAAGTGTTGCACCGCAGTTCCTGGTGGACCTTGATGGCAGGAGTGATGACACCTTGAGATGTGTAAGAGATGACAAGTTGTTTTTTTTTTCTTGTAAGGTTGAGTTGACACTCGAGGCTGAGTATCAGGAAAAGAACAAGCTGTGAAAGTGGACGACCATTCCCAGCAAGGACAAGCACTCATCCGCGAGGTTGACGTAATCTCTCGACTCGTCCCTAATCGCCTCGAGAACGGGCTCTTGATGTGGTGATGTTAGAACTGAAACATCTTCAAAATTATCCACCACTCACCTTGACAAATCGCCACTGCCTGATTGCCTGAAATGCTTTTCAGACATTCGCTGGGTCTCTTGTGGTCAGGCTGGCTCCGCTATGCCCGGGCCACGATGACCTCAAAATGACTGATTTTTTTTTCAGTAAAGGAGTTGAAATCCTGAGGAGGCTGAGTAATGGCTGAATAAAAGCTGCAGTTTCTGGGTTAATGAATGTCACAAAAAGACCTGCAGAGAATAAGTAACTCCTGTGAATCAGTGGTGTGCTATTTATGACAGAAGGGTTGCGAGAGCTGCCAGCCTGGAGCTGCCTCCATCTACAACAATGTTAAACAATCTTCCTCTTGAATCGAGCCTCCTCTGGCTTCGTCCATTACTTCACCGGGATATGCAAAGACATGTTTTTGTCATTTGTAAAGAATCCCGAACTGGCATTAGTGGATGAGCGTGTCATCGTCATCCGTCTTCAGGATCCTCTTTGTCCTGATAAGGTTTGCGGTAGATCCAGGAGGCAGAATCCACCCCTGTGGGACGCCAGACCGTCCCGGTTTCCATTACCAACCTTTAAGCATTAAATCGCTGCACTAAGTGGCCTGTAAATATTTGTACGGTGCGTTTAGCCTCCAGTTATGTGACTAACAATCTTCCTTGCCACTCTTTTACTCTTTTTACTATAGTAAGATAACAACAGAGCTGCAACACCGCTCCACTCATACTGTATAATTCAATAGCAGCAAATATTTACACTCCTTTCAGCACGGTAGAGAGAAACGAAGCTCGTATAAAGTTTCAGCGCATTAAATCATTTCCTGATTCCTTCCATGCCGCACGTCTGAAACTGACCCGAAGTGAAGAAGTGCGCTGGATCAGAGTTTGCCTTTTTTTTTCCCTCTTTCGAGTCTACAGTACGTTTTGCGTGAGTGCATGTATGAACGTGCAGCTGTAAGTACTCTAGTATTCTCTCCGTGATTACCTCAGAGATGGTTAATGTCATTAGCATGGAAAACAGCCCCTTAATTACTCATCTGACTCTTGGGCGTGCATGCACAGCTTCATTAAAATAATCGTCTCCATAGCCCGGATAAATAATTACTCAATCACCGGGGGCACCGTTTACGCTACCTAATGAGCAGCAGAGCGCCGACTGTACAGGTGAAGCGATGATGCGCACATCAGAATGCTGAGCATCCTAAAGTTACGGAGAGACGATTAAGGGTAAGGATTTGCACTCTGTTCGTACCTAAACTACCGCCAAAGCCGATCTACTGCATCTGAGACACAACCAATGAGGTAATTTATAATTATAAAGCGTATCATCTCTTTAAATGCACATCATGAAGGAATAATTATATCATGTCTGAATCTGTTCTGCTTGCTCTTAAGCTCCTGATTGCAGTGGGAGCCTGGGCAACTGCAGAAGTGTTTTCTTTAAACGTTTTTAACGAGAATTGCCCGATATCACCCTGCTGGGTTCTCCAACAAACTCGCATTCCTGTTCACTTAACCCAAGACCAGGCTAGTTTGGGGACGTGTTTAATTAACTGCTAAATTAAATTTTCAGTCAAATGTAATATGCAATAGAACTCATTTTCTTGCCACGCTTTCTTTTCACACTTTTAATTTGTTTAGGCAGGTGAGAACAACAGCACTCGCACTCCACTTGGCGTTGACCAAAAAACGTCAACCGGGTCCGACAGAACGTGAGTAGTGTGGTGAACTCTAGTTCTGTGCTATAATGTATTTATCTATGCATATAATAAAACTGTAAAGTTGGCATGTATGTACTTTGAAAATATTTTTGCCTGTCTGTTTGTGAACACATCATGTAAAAACTACTTAACAAATTTTAATGGGGTTTTCACAATGGGGTTTGGTCGAGCTTAGGGTAGCATATAGACTTTGTCCCATCGCAATCAGTGCACGGGAAGCAAAGATACGCTTCTTTGAAATTTTTAATTAAGTTTAAGTGTGTAAGTGAAATCTATTTGATGATAGATAGATAGATAGATAGAGAGATAGATAGATAGATAGATAGATAGATAGATATGCATGTTTTGGAGACAATTTCTTTGCCATTACAAACAAATGGA
>JAOVVA010000021.1:5705351-5727710 GCA_028565275.1 Leiocassis micropogon
GTTTCCATCTTTCCGCGCATCGGTCCCGCGCATAGTCAAACCGCATAGGTGAGATAGGGGTATAACAGCAGGAATAACAGAGGGCGGCGGGTTATCGGGGGCGGGGCTTGTAGGACGGCTTTCACACACACACTAACGGATTGACTCCTGTCTGTCTCACGGATTACATAAATTGTCTGAATAATGGATTACATTTTTGAAAATATAACTAAATAACCGAGTACTTAAATGGCGGACCTAACGCGTTAGATTACTCGTGACATCAAAAAAGTACATCAAGTACAAAGTAATGCGTTACACCCAACACTGAAAACAAAAACATTCCTCTAAAACTCGTCAGGTACAGGGACCGGACGGAAAATGAAAGCCGAGAAAGTTCCTCAGAAAGCTAGGAGAACTATTCCTCAAGACTAGATTAAAAATACAACAAGTCTGGCTCTTTCAAAGCAAAATATAAAGAAATTAGGGGGCTCAAGCCTTTTAAACAAAACTATAAGTTTTGTCTTTGTCTAAGTTTCTCAGGATCCAAGTCCAGTTTAGCAGTGTGCTACATCGTCATGCTGATGCCTAATTGATCAATTAGCCAGATCTTTCAGCAGGCTTCTCACAGGATTAATATTGTGATATCATCTGTATGGTCTCTTTAGGGTATATGTATCCTAGAGCTGGCCACGGGGTTGTTGAATCGATAATCTTAGCAAGTGAAATACTCTCGAATCTCGACAATCCTATCAGTAATTTCTTAAAATATGTACAAGTATGCTTTCGAGTCAAATGTTAAACTAAGTAAAACTGAACGTTTGACTCTTTCAAGAAATTAACTCATAAAAATAGCAAAAATTATTAGCCAATAGAACAAGATTTTTTTTTAAGAAAATTTGACTGCACATATAATTAATAATGTTATATTTGAAGAAAATGTATATAAATGTAACAACATCCAAGATATTTTCACCTGACAAGATATACTGTCATTTTTTGCAGTGCTCATATCAATAGCACAATTAATTGAACAGTTTACCTCGATTATGATCGATTAAGGAAATATATATATTTTTATTGTTGTTTGTTTTTTGTCCTCATATTTCACTGACAAGGTTCGCCCTATAATTATGCTCAACTATTAAAGCTGGGTTGTTGTTTTTTCCTAATGGAAGATGGTTCTCCTCCATGTTGCTCCCACGTTGCAGATCAGACAAGGTGGAGTCATGTGACTACACATGTTTTTACGGAGACAGGACTTGAACACACAGTAGACAAAGAATAAAAATAATAATAAATAAAAAATAATTAACTTATAATAACTTAATAATTATGTCGATCAGAGGGCCTGAATGTCGGCTTCGAATAATTTTTCAATTAAGTGCCCAGCCCGAGGTCACTGTTTGTAAAAGTGGCTTGGACAGGTATATTTTTTTTATATTATAGATTTTTTTGTTTTTGAATAAGCAGAAAAAATGTATAAACTGTCGCTTTGTAAAATGTAAAATGGAGTCTGCTACTCTGGAGCTAAAAGAGGGAACACTTTGGTTGGGATGCAAATACAAAGCCGAGTCATAATGTAGAAGTTACCCGTGTAATATTTTTTTCCATTGTGATAAGAGTAACAGTGTGTGAGAGTGTTTGTTGTGTCTGGAGATTGAGAGCAACTACTGGAAAAAAGCTAAGGAAGAAACAGACGTATGGACGTGTCTCTGTGTGTTTATGTCTTTCACATCTTTGTTTGTAATTGCACCATGACTCACATCGATCCAGGATTAAATCTTTTTTTTTTTTTTTCCTACTAAAATAAATACTTGTACTAAGAGGTAAAAAACACACACACACACACACACAAGTGAAATTATTAATCTATCTTTGTGATGTACATCGTACCCGGACCCCAAGTCTTTCCTTCTTCCTGGCATCTCTTTCAATGATTAAAACCTCGCCATCCTGTTAATGATTTCGGAAAAAGATGGCATGAGTCCAAAAGACGAGTGTGCATGTGTTAGAGAGAGACAGGGAGAGAATCTACTTAGGAAACATTAGATGAGAAGATGATGTCTTTAAAAATGTGCTTGCATGCCTGCCTCGAGCTGTAATCTAATGAAGCTCTTCGCTGCTGAACGCGGTCCTTAATGAGTCGAAAAAACACGAGACATGATGAGCAAGACTGAGCGCCGGGGCGTCCTGAAGGACGTATCCGCCGACGGATGGGTTCAATATCCTCTAAAGAGAAAACAGAAATCCCTTATGAAAACGTAAAGTGGATGTGTAGGCCCGTCGTACACGTCTGTTTTTAGCAAGAAACGCAGATGAACACTATGTCTAGTGTGCGCGTACGAGTGTCGGGGTTATCTCTTCCTGGAAGAGGCTCCAGATCCAGCGGGGCCCCGTCCCTAAACTGATTATAGAAGATGAATGAATAGAAATGACGCTCAGTGACTCTGGATAGTTGGTCTGCAACCAAATGTTGTATTGTTGTGCTAAAAAACATTTCCTGCTCTCCGTTATATCACCCAAATGAGGATGGGTTCCCTGTTGAGTCTGGTTCATCTCAGGGTTTCTTCCTATTGCAGGTTCTGTGCAAGGTATAGAGAAATATGTAATTACAGTGGAACCTCGGATTGCGAGTAATGTGGTTTGCGAGTGTTCTGCCAGACGAGCAAAGATTTTTAATAAATTTTGACTTGAAAAATGAACAAGTCTTGGTTTACGAGTACCGAGTATCATGTCTCACGCATGCGCTTCTTGTTTTGATGCCGAGCGTCACGTGATCACAACTGAGCCAACGGTTGTTCTCTCTCTTGTGCTGCGGAATTGTGGGTAATCGTCTCCCCTGCTGATTCTTAGTGCGCGTCTCTTACTGGTATAATCAACATCCGTGCATGCGTGTACTGTTTACTTTAACACTGTGACCACGTGTGTGTGTGTGTGTAAAACATCTTTTATTTTGTGTCTGTGGGCATGTGTGTAAAGCATGTGTGTAAAGCAAAAGCAAGTCTCATTAGAGAGGTTAAAGATCCATTTTCTCTCTCTGCTCAAGACTCAGCCTGCTCTGTGTCTGTGTGCGCGCGCGTCATTGGACACTGTTCTTTATATTTTGTATTCATTATTTTATCTATTTATTTTTTTGGGCTGTGGAACAAATAACTTAAGTTTCCATTATTTCTTATAGAAAAATTTAATTTGGTTTACGAGTGTTTTGGAATATGAGCCCGCTTCCAGAACGAATTATGCTCGTAATACAAGGTTCCACTGTATAGCCTCTTCTGGGAAGGCTTTCCAAAAGGTTTAGGAGTGTGTTTACGGGAATTTTAAAAAAATTCTTCCATAAGCGCATGTGTGAGGTCAGACACTGACGTTGGATGAGAAGGCCTGGCTCACAGTCTTTGTTCTAATTCATTCCAACGATGCAGGCCAGTCAAGTTCTTCCACACCAAACTCGCTCGTCCATGTCTTTACGGACCTTGCTTTGTGCACTGGTGGTGGAAATGGTGTGGGGTTGTTTTTCAGGAGTTGGTCTCAGGCCCCTTACTTCCAGTGAAAGGAACTCTTAATGCTTCAGCATACCAAGACATTTTGTACAATTTCGTGCTCACAACTTTGTGGACACATTTTAGGGACGGCCCCCTTCCTGTTCCAACATGACTGCGCACCAGTGCACAAAGCAAAGTCCATAAAGACATGGACACTGTAAAGACACTACAGATAGTTTCCTGCATCCATAATAATAATAATAATAATAATAATAATAATAATAATAATAATGTGCTTAGGTGTCGTGGTGGCACAGAAGGGAGTGTTACAGGAAGCAGCACTGTCCACTGGGGTTTCTTCTGGGGTTTCCAGTTTCCTAAAGGAATGTCTAAAATGTGTGGAACTCATGGTCCCTGATACTAGACTGGACTCCCTTTATCCTTGGACGTATATAAAGGCTGAAGCGGTTGTGATGTAGGTGATCCATAGACCGTTCTCATTCAGGACTGGTTTGAACACCCTCACTTACACAATTTTTAAATTATTTTGGAAGGAAACTCTGAGGAAACCCCGAGGAAAAAGCAAGAGCTGTGAGATGGCGAGGCCACC
This sequence comes from Leiocassis micropogon, assembly GCA_028565275.1. Taxonomy (NCBI): domain Eukaryota; kingdom Metazoa; phylum Chordata; class Actinopteri; order Siluriformes; family Bagridae; genus Leiocassis; species Leiocassis micropogon. The sequence continues at coordinate 5,709,423 of JAOVVA010000021.1, forward strand.
CGCTGCGCCACCGCACCACCCCATCACTACAGAAGAATGTGTTGCAGCTCATCACTATGAAGATATCCAGACACCCACCTGCACCTCCACTCTCCGCACACGAACAGCTCCATGCTGAGCATGAGAATCTCGCGCTAAGAGAACGAGTGAGGACTCGGTACCAGCCTCTTGCTCCGGGAAAAAAACAAAAAAAAAAACAAGCACTTCTCTTTTTCTATTAAAATGCTGTTGTCAGTCATTAACCCAGTACTTACACCAGATGAATTCATTTTCTCTTCTCCTCTCTTCTCTTCAACCCAGGAGTGAAGTGGTTGGTAATAACGGCAAAGAGATGTGCGCATGCTAATAGCGTTTAAATGACGTAGCGTAAAGATATTAAACTCTCGTACGGCAGGAGCCACGAGCGCATTCAGCAGAAAAGAGGACGGGGTTCTTCACTAGGTTATTCGTGAAGTTAAAGATGTGTAGAGTCCTAACCTACTAAAAAGGTTATAGTTCAGAAACCTGATGTAGGATCAGGAGTTTAGGACGGACGAGCGATTGTTTTGGCTCCTTAAAACGATGTGTGATTTGGTGCTGCAAAGCTTCCCAGACCATGAAGAAGAAATTTATTGCACAGAGATTTCTTAATCTTTTAACCTTTATAGAACCATCATTAGTCAAGTACACGTTTAAACCTGAACAGATCTGAGATTTGTAATGGTTTGATACCATAACAAATATAGTAGTGCTATAGGTTAATCTAACATTTATTGAACATCTGTAGTTAAATTGACCATAAATCAAAGCAAAGAGATCAAAAGCAACTTAAAGATAAACACATTTTTAGTATGTGTTGGTGTTAAATATCAATCAATTTTATTCAAAGAGATTATCTACAATTTATACTAGACTGGTTAAGTACACTCGAACGAAAGGAACGCATAAGTTATAGTTTCTAATTTTTGAAAAAAATTGTCCCATCTAATGATCCTTTTTGTTGTTTGCTTGATTAGAGAACAACCCACCTATTTACACACCATTCTAAATAAACACCATTCTCAAATGAAATCTTAAAAAGTTTCAGTATCCTCACTTGGACCGAACAGCAGGTGAGATGATGATGATGATGTTGATGATGATGATGATGATGGCTCTCAACATGACTTCAGTTTGTAGCTGAAGTTCCAGCGATAGTGATGTTCAGACTGCAGATAACCACAGTAATTGGAAAGGTCCAGAAAGTACCCGAGCCCATAATGAAAGATCATTACTCCCAGCGTTTCTCATCGCATGATCCTCGATCGTCCCGAGGCTACAAAATTCATTATTAGGACGCGGGATTGGGTCTTTGTTCTCTATTCTATTTTTTTTTTTTTTTGTTGTTGTTGTTGTTGTTGTTCATTCGATTAGCCGTTTTCTAAACGAGCCCTGTGGACTTGACTATTTAATTAGGCGCTCTTCGATGTTGTTGCGCTCTTAAACAGTCCTCAACTATAGTGTTTTCCACTACTTTGTAAATGAACCTGTAACTGCTGCAAAACTTGGGTTTATCGATGTTCCAAAGAAATACTAAAGGAACTGTGTGTGTGTGTGTGTGTGTGTGTGTGTGTGTGGATTAAAAACAGACATTCTTAGAACACACTCGGTCGCGGCAGTGAGAACAGCTTACTGAGAAACGCTGGTAGATGGGAGAACGAAGACACACCTGGAGTGTAAACTGCCTCGTTTTCTTTCTTCTGTGATACGAGTCAAAGAATAAATACTTAAGTCAAGCTGTTCTATGTGAATCTTTTATCTTTCTTTTTTTCCCCTGATCATGTTCATTAACTGAATAAAACGGTGACACCTACTCTTTTTTTTTTTTTTTTAACTCGATCAAGTTGATAGCTCATATAACACGGCCATAAAGTTACTCAAGTGCAAAAATAATGACGACAGCAGCAGGAGCGTGATTGACCGTAAGGGGTTACTGAGGACAAAGTTAATAAAAATTAACTGTTAAATGTAATAAAAGTTAACAATAGGTTCAAAGTCTAAAAGGGCTAATGAGGAAAAACACACACACACACACACACACACACACACATGTCGCCCCTCAAACTGCTCAAACTGCTGACTAGGCTTTCAAACACTCTTAACTTGAATAACTATCATAAATTTTGATCAGCTGTTGTTGTGTAAACATCATCACACCTACGATCGATCGAAGCTAATTTTGTCCTCCGCGTGTTTAATGGAAACGACAAAGTAGCCCAGATTGACTCGCTTAACATTCACGAGAGCGGCTGCGAATGGATTTCTTTCTCGGATCAGACAGTGAAAGAGGAAGGCCGTGTCTAATTAACGACAGGGGAAGTGAAAGAGACAGGGGTGTCAGCAGGGCGGCTCAGGGGCCAGGGGTCCCCAACGTCTGCCTGACGTTTATTTATAGAGGCTTTGTGCGACACAGACAGCAGACGGGTTAACCAGCCGTCGTCCGGCCTGGCACGCATCCACCACGCGTCTCATTTACTCGCCGATGCCGGTTTCTACATGTCTGATCTAAACTGGATTTTCCATCATGTCTTTTTTTTTTTTTTTAAACCAGGAGAATCAGATCATTTATAAATTTTATTTACAGTCTCATTGATTCTGCTTTGGCCACCTCAGTCTTAGAAGGATGCTGGAACGCTGTCATGCGATGACTGAGGAGGAGGAGTGTGAAACAGGGAAACGCATCATTATTTATTTATTTATTTCTTGTTATATAACCAGTTGCGAAGCAGCTTTTCATGTTGTGCCGGATTGCAAACAGGATAATCAGATGTTTAGGTGTGAATCGAATGACCAGATATTAGATCATTTTAAACAAATGTCACAAAAGAACAGCATCTTAAATAATCCACTCACCACTTACAACTGACCGTCATTCCTATAGTCTTACTGAACATCCAGTAAGAGATTTCGTCCATCTTTGCCGTCATAGCGACCTCCACCATTTAGATGTTGCGGCATATGGACGTGGCGATTTGTCTTTGTTCAAGTGACGCGGTGTTTCAATTCATCCCAAAGCGGTCCAGTGGGGTGAAGGTCGGGGCATTAGTGTTCCTCCGCTCCAATTTTGGCAAATCTTGTCTAGCTACAGAGCTCGCTTTGTCCACAGGAGAACGGAACAGGTCTGGACTTGTAAGTTCAAGCAAAGAGGAATTGATAAGACGTTCTACACGAACCTTTGGAACAAACAAAAGTCACAAAACTCAAAGTGTATATACACGACTCCATCCAATATGTAACGACATGAAAACTAAATTCAACATGTTTAACTTTGATAGAGATCTGTATTAAAGCAGGTGTGTGTGTGTGTGTGTGTGTGTGTGTGTGTGTGTGTGTATATGTGTGTATTCGGCATACAAAATTAATCCGTTCCGGAGGAGAGTTCTTTAGGCAAAATTTTGGATTGCGAATCGCATTTTCCCATAAGAAATAATGTAAACACAGATAATCACTTAAAAACAAAACATTTGGAAAAGACATGTAAATAAAGTAAAATATGAAATAAATGGACATTAAACCCCATTTAACCTTAATTTATGATTCCTCTCGGCGCCAGCTCCTTTAAAAAAACAAACTGAAAGCAGCTCCCCTTTTCTTCTTGCTACCGTCCGTGCTAACATTCGTGGGATCCATGGTGCTTTGTCTTGACTATATCTGGCACAAAATGAAAAAAATACTGCAAAATGCTTTGCTTGGCTTTCCACTGACGCAAACAAGTTTTGAGCGGCTCCCAGTTTTTGTTTGGTTCGGTTTAGTTCAGTCGCTCGTATGCTGAAAATGCTTCTTATGCCAAAGCAAATTCCTTGCAAAATTTCAGTTCTGAAGGCGGGACCTTCGTATGATGAGGTAATGCTTTGTATCTATTTATATACACAAGATATAACAAATGCAGATGTGCTCCAGCCACCGTGACCGTGACCATGTGTGTGTGTGTGTGTAGGTCAAGGTCTGGCCTGTTTTGGGCTCATGTATAGAAATCTGAGCAAGCCAGAAAATAGACAAAGTCTTGGCATTTGTTCCTGACATTGAAGCGAACACTATTAAATATCAGTGAGCGGCAGAACGCGTGTCCACGCCGCAGTGGAAAATAATGTAGAAGCATGAAGACTTCAGATCACAACACTGCTACACGACGAGTCTGTACGCTACACTCACGGAGAAAATCTGATGTGTAGCGGCCGAATGTGAACACGAGCCCCCTACTGCAAGCCGTTACTATAGAAACCATAGGGTGTGTTAATATAAACTTATGCAGCCAGAAATTACTGCTCTAAAAATATATACAATCAACTTTGCAGTGAAATATTATCCCGTTTATCATATTTGTTTACCCAACACACACACACACACACACACACACACACAGTTTCCTTTATTCCCTGCTGTGCACAAGCACAGACACACAATACAAGTTTCCTGTGTATCTCCTCCAATCCCAACTGCCTCCCACCCGACATGCTCGTACACACACACACATACAAAATGCCTTCCACCTATTCTCCACAACAGTCTTTTTGTGGTCACGTACACAGCATGTACTGGTGAGCGAATACACCAAAAATAATAACCTGGTACCTTTTTTTAAATCATACACACTGCCACTTTTTTTTTTTTTTTTTAAATGCATTCCAGAAAAAAAAAAAAAAAAGAAAAAGATATTCCACAACATTTAATATATCCAAGCAATAAAAGGTATAAAAAATAAATACGTAATATACCGTACTGGTGTAAAAGTCTCGAGCTCCTCCCTCATTTCTTCATATTAAATTAAATTAAATGATTTGGATTAATCTAAAGAAATAGGAAGAAAAAAATGTTTTATTGCAACAGGCTGCAAAGTGTCTTAAGATACCTTCTGAAAAATTTATCACTTTTATAACAACCTCATTTTCCCTCTCGTCTGTTCCAACCACTCAGCATCAGCAGTAGATCACCGGCCTGATCATCAGTCATCGGCAGCACCTGTTTAACTATTTCATGCTTTAATTTAGATTTTTTTTTTTAAGCTTTATATGTTTAAATGATTCATTGGTCTCTGTGTGGCTCAACAAACAAACAAAAAAAAAAAAACATTCCTCTGAAACTGCTCAGGTAAAAAAAAAGGGGGGGGGTCAAGACTTTTACACAGTACAGACGAACGTGTAAGGAGGATGCTTATGTTAAAATTTTACGGAAGGAGACTCCAGTGTCAGCGCTTTATACCAGTTAAAAGCATTGCACCGTTTCTTTTAGGTTCCAGTTGCAGTGACACGATTTGATAGAAATCTTTGAAGTAGCCAGAAAATAAACAGATAAAAATACATTCACATATTTTCTTACTAGAACAAAGAAAAATGTGTAATCGATACCAGGCAGAACAAAGTATTTTTGGGGGAAAAAATCGTAAACTGTACATCAGTGCTAAGAGAAACTAGTCAATCAGGCGCGTCTGTGAGTTTATGCATGCAGAAGAGGGCGGATAGCGCGTACCTCCAACTACATCGCACCGGCTTGAAACATGTGGCGTGTGGGTTTTAAAGCGATAATTACACACTCTGCTCCACAATTACAATTACACAATCAGACAGTAAACATTAGTGCTATTGAATCAGATTGAACTGAAACTGTCCAAAAATCTAATCCGACAGTCTATCTGCGATTCACATCTCTACTATTCGATCTCTTCTATTGTCCCAGAGTTCACCTCTGACCCCAACCCTGTTCTTGGTAAAAAAAAATAATAATAAACCTGGGTGTGAGCCGTGCTAAAAGTGTGCTGCTGGTCATCTGTTTGTGATGCCAGCCAGCAGCAGGTTTGGATGAGGGCCAGCAGGAAGATGAAGGCTTAGGGAAGGAAGATTAATGTGTCCAGACTCTGCAGTTCATCATCTCAAAAGGCCGTTCCAGAGGTGCTGGTCAGACTAAATGCTATTCCACATTCGTCTAAACATCCTCACTCTATAAGGTCAAGTGTGTGCGGTACGACACGGTGGTGACGGTCAAGCCGGAAAAACAACGACGTGTTTGGTAATACAACAGAGTTAAGCCTAGGAATTTAGGAAATTCAGGAAAGACAGGAATTTAGCTCGGTTATCGGCCTCAAAGCCGAAGCTTAATCAGGAAACGTCAGCGGTTGGACCGGAAGATATCAATAACGACTTTGCGGTACAGACCGTAATGCTCTTTATCAGGTTCTTGCCCTGGCAGAGATGTTTACTTACAGATTATTGTAATTGTAGTCGTAAAAGGTTAAAGTGCACACCCAAAGAATGAATGACTTCTCTGCAGACTTTTTGTCCATGCCCTAAAGTTTGCACCGAATACAAGAATACGAATGCTTTTAATAATTTAAAACTACTACTGTTCTTTTACACATACACGCCGAATAGCTGAACTGAGGACATCCAGGGCTTTGGAAACAGAAAAAAAAAAGCTTTATGGGAAAAAGATTGGTGGACGCTGCCAAGTGTTACAGAGCGCCGGAGAAATGCGTCCGGTGTACGCTCCCGCTGGGTGCGATCCGAAGCGCCTGTGAAAAAAAGGAAATAAAATGCTCTCGCTCGGTGCGGCACACTAACTCTAAATTTGCTTTATCCCAAATGAGCAGTTGGGGTCCATAACAAAGCTGTATCGCAAAGCAAGACATCAAATTATTGCGCTGGCTTTGTTGAAATACGGCTCTCCAACACCGGGCTTTTGTGAAATATCCATGGCAAGAGAAGGAAACGCAAACATTTACAAGGGATAAAAAAAAAAATACAAATAAATAAAAAAAAACACCAAGGGGGAAAAAAAAAGGCTACCTAAGACAGAAACGTGCAACATAAAAATAAATAAATTTAAAAAATAAATAAAAACCTGGAATCCTGCCTGAAAATCATCATGATTATCATTTAATCATAAAACTGCAGTATAAATCGGACAAGTGAAGTAAAACTTCCCCAACTTGCCTCTTATTTGCAGGAGGTGAGGGGGGGGGGGGGGTAAAGTACATCTATTTCACCGTTCATATCTAGTTACGAATAAAATATGTACACATATCAAGATGACAGCTCAGTGTGAGGTGTAAGGCAAAATCCAGAGGAAAAGAAACAAAAGGTTCGGTCATAAACCATCATGAAATAAAATTTAATATTAAATAAAAAAGGCGGTGGATGACATCTGGAAGAGATACGTGAAGACGAACGAGGGAGAGATCGTTGATATTACAACGGACATCATTCTAGAGAAGCTCTGAAGCAAGGGTGGACAAATCAGAGATTTATTATCTAGCAAAAAATATAAAAGCCCCAGCGCAGGTTATTAGCTCTGAGGCTAAAATGTTGTAGCCGTTAGAGCTGTGGATCACAGATACACCGCCAATTGTGATTAGCAGCTATACAGGTTTAAAAAAGATTACTAAAAGTAAAATACTGTAATACTGTGTCACTGTTTAGATGTCATGTCGTTTAATAAATGTGATTATCTTTGGTGGTTGGTAATGCCCCCACACCTCGTAAATTCAAAGAAGCAGCAGCGATACTCTTGCAAAATTTGAGTATTTATAGAAGATAAACTCAATTTGTTTTTTCTAAAAAGCTGTAGCATATTTTTAAGCAATTCGTCAATTTTAGACCAGTTGAACATTTGTAAATAGCTTGTTTGTCAAAAAAAGGCTAAATAATTTTAAAAGTCTTCATCAATTTGAAATCCAAAACCCTACCCATCTAACCAATCAACTGATCCGACCGACAGAAGTTTGTTTAAAATGCATAATCGATTAACTCACACAGTTCTAGTAGCCATGTATTATAAAAACCAACATCTGCCTAAGCAAGGGAGGCGAGAGAGTTTATAAATTCATAGGCGTCGTCTTCATCCATTCTCTCAACACAACAACAACAACTTAACAGCAGCAACACGTCACCGAACTGCTACTGAATGTTTTAGCTTTAGCTTAATGCAGTAAATATTATTAGTTCAGTAGTTTGGTTAAGGTTTATTCTTGCAGCTATGCTATAATAGTGTATTATGGCCACTGTTCTGAAGTAAAAAAAAAAATTTAGAATTAAGTATTTAATATATTTATGGGGAAAGATTGTACTACATGCAAGAAAAAAAGTCAAAGTTCATATTTTGTATAAATAACTTATCGAATGCACATAGTTACATTTATCCAATATTATCTTCTAAAACTTAGACTAACATGATTTTATAAATCCTACATTTATTCCTAGACATTTATTCTTTATTTATTAGACTTTATTCTTAAAATGGCTTTAATAATGCTATACAGGTGGTCCCCGACTTATAAACAAGGTCCGTTTGAGGAGCAGGTTTGTAAGTCCGATTTGTTCTTAAGTCCGACAACATGACTTGACACACTGTGGCGAAATCATGTGGCCAAAAACTGTAACTACACCTAAGGCAATTAACCTCACAGTGAAATCTGAGACTTTATATCGCGAGGGGAATCCCGGACGCCATTTTTTCTCAGAGCTGTTTTCACTGTATTGGACTGTAAACACTATTTTGTTGAGGATTTTTTTCCAAAATTAGGATTATTCACCATCAGGACAGCTTTACAGGACAGACATTTTCTATCATCGTGCACCCGGACTGATTCATTGAAACCGGTGCGGCCGATCTTCTCTCACACACACACACACATACAATGTACCAGACTTTTTATACAATTTAATACATTCACTTATACACTAAAAATTCTGTATATAATTGTAAATGTTGGTATCTAGTGCACTGCCGTGTCTATTTTTTTTTTTGTACAACACATGTAAGCTACCTCTGTGACTGAACCAGAAGTAGATCTGCTGTCCGTTCGTATCTGCGGAAATTCGTAACTCGAATGTTTATAAGTCGGGGACTTAGTGAGTTTGATTTACTGTAACTTTAAAATCAGAAACACTAAATAATATGTTTGACTGTAATCAAGATATTTCAACTCGACTCAATATCATTTTCTGTAGTTAAGAAAGGTGTTTTTTTATGTAAAAATTCTTCAAGTATACAGTAAATACTTGTACAAAAAAAAATATTAATACTGATGGAATGAAGAACTTCCAAGTCTATAATAAATACTCCTGTGTGCCTTTCAGTCAGAACGGCAAGCAAGAACGATCGATCTGCACACTCAGCACCGAACCCCCATTGCGCTACGGCATATGGACTTTTACAATGAACGTAAAGTTTAATGGCAAATCCATGCACCACATCACATCATGCACTTGACTGCTGTAATGTGTGTGAATGTGTGCTAGAGTTACAGCTGTTACACTGCAAATGTAACCAATACTAGACATATGAAAAAAAAAAGTTTCAATATTAATAATAATCTGATACTGGTGCACCACAAAATGAAAAATTGCTTTATTTGTAAAACCACACCCTCACCACCACTTAGCACGCCCATATGCTTCCTTTTCCATACCGCTCCAATACGTAACAGTGTGCCATAGTATCGTGACTTCATTCCCAAAATATTGTGGGTTTTTTCTAGAATACAACTTGACTGTTCTTAAAACAGAACGATGTTACGCTTGAAAAGTTGCAACATTAATGAATGAATCTCGATTCATTATGGCTTTATTATCAAAACATTAAAATTTTTCTCGAAACACTGACATTGAGACGTTATTCTCAAAAGATTACTACAACCTGACTGTCAAAGCAATACAGCCTCATTCTTGAAACTTGACAATATGATTCATGAAGCGTTACGGCGTTACCCTCGAAGCGTTACGGCGTTACCCTCAAAACGCTACTACAACAAGGTCACGGGCGGCCGTATAAGCATTTCATTGCATATCGTACTGTGTCTGACTGTATGTGACAAAATTTTGAACTAGGGCTGCAACAACGAATCGATAAAATCAATAAAAATCGATTACTAAAAGCGTTGGCAACGAATTTCATAATTGATTCGTTGTGTCACGCGACGCGGAGACATTTAATTATTTAAAAAAAAATATACTTTAGTTGAGCGTGGAGCGGAGTGAACACACTCTGTCTCACGCACTGATGCTAGCAGAGTTCGGCGCCTCATCGACAGGGCGGAGCAAAATTTTTTTTAAATATGAGCGGAGGTAGAGGAAAGATACATAGCTGCTGGGTCTTAGTGCGCGTCTCTTACTGGTATAATCAACATCCGTGCACGCATGTACTGTTTACTATACCACTGTGATCACGTGTGTGAGTAAAACATATTTTATTTTGTTTCTGTATGCGTGTGTGTACAACGTGCGTGTAAAGCAAAGGCAAGTCTCATTACAGGCATTAAAAATCCATGTTCTCTCTCTGCTCAAGGCTTAGGCTGCTCTTTGCATGCTGTGTGTGTGTGTGTGTGTGTGTGTGTGCGCGCGCACAAACTGACACATTAGACACCGTGCCTCACACACAAAGACACACAGACCCCTCCTACTTACTAACACACACGCTTTCTCTCTGCTTTACACAGAAACACTGCTCTGTCACGATCCTTTTTAAAGGTAAAGTGCAGGTTAATTTGTTTTATTTTTACTTTACAGCAGTGATTCCGTTAGTGTGTTTTTTCAATTTAATTTTGTTTTCGAGTGTTTTGGAATACGAGCCGCTTCGGAACGAATTATGCTCGTAATCCAAGGTTCCACTGTATATATTTGGCAGATGAATGCTTTTCTTGGTTTTTGGTTTTTATCTGATTAACCAAAAAAAATAATCGACAGATTAATCGATTATTAAAATAATCGTTAGTTGCAGCCCTAATCGTTCTTGCAGCCCTCATCGTTGAAACACTACTACAATCTCACTTTCAAAACACTACAACACCACAATATTACACCATTATTCTTGAAACTTTACAACATTATGCATAAAACACTATGCCCTTTTTTCAAAACATTATGACGTTATTCCTGAAACACTACTACGACCTCATTCTCGAAACATTACAAAATTATTCTCGAGACTTTACCACATTATGCATTAAACACTACGGCCTTATTCTCAAAACCCTACTACGACCTCACATTCGAAACACTACAACCTCATTCTCGAAACATTACGATGTTATTCTTGAACCGTTATGACATTATTTCTGAGACATTACAACTTTTCTCAAAACCTTATGACACCGTTCTCAAAATATTGACATTATATTTTTTTTACTCAGAATTCTACAGCATTTTTCCCCCTATTATGCCTTTCTACACACAAGAAATGATAACCAGATGACTGACCAAAGTCTGCTTTGTGTGTTACCTCTGAGAGAATACAGAAGACCTTAGAGGCTGCACATTGAAGTGTGAGAGCGTGTCAATAAAGAATATTCATCACATTCAGACATAAGGTCCACGTTTTAATGGTGTATAGTTCACTAATGCAAAAGAAGAAACGTCCGAGAGCCCCGGTATAACCGGAGCTCCATGTTTCATAGTAAATGGTTTGTTGCCCTTTTGAACCCTTTTGTGTACACGTTTCATAACGCGGCAAAAATGAGATTTTCTGAAGATCAAGGCACGAGCTGTGAACAAAGAACCCTGCTCCTTCACAAGAAAGCAGGATTATGTCAAAACCCAAACTAAACACAAGCACTGGATGCAGACAGACACACACCCACACACATGACCCTGTGGCATCCAGTTTTTTCAGCACATTCTTCAGCTCGACGCCTCCTCGCACGTCGCATGGGTGTGTTTCCAACTCTCTGTTCGCCTTCCAGATGTTTTAAGTTGGATGCTTGTGGTTTTGGGGGAAGGTTTACATAACCGCGTCTGAGCAGAGAAAAACCGGAAGGCTGAGGGCTCGAGGAAATCCTCCGCCAATTAAGCCTCAGATATTTACGGAGATGTTTTTCGCTAATAGAAAGTGGATGGAAGCGAGAGGAAAGGTCAGCTGATGGGTTGTACACAGTATCGTGAGACGGAGAGCGCGCCATTACACTCAAGTCAGCTGCTGAACCTTTCCTTCAAACACACTCTCTCTTACAGTCTCCTTTGTTTTTCCTTTTTTCTTCTTCTTCTTACCCAGGATGCTGTATATTCAATTGTTTTTTTTCCCCCTTTAATCCCATCACGCACCATCGCTTTCATTACGCCTCAGGCTCGCTGATGCCACGTTTCCCAAACTTCTTTCCTACTTTAATAAGAAAAGCTGCTCTGTAATCCAACCTGCTGTTACCTCAGCTCTTCCTCACACACAGGAAATTGGTTTCGCAGACGCCATCCATCAAGATTGGACACAATACCCTATTAACCGGAAAAAAAAAAAGTCAATTTCGAAACATTTTTTGTACGACATTCAGAGCGTTAAAATTTAATATAACAATAATGGCCCAGGCTTTTACAACATTACCACAACACTGTACTATAAATATGACTACTGCGATGTCGGGAAACATCCGGATCTCTCCGGAAGAAACTCGACGACCGCACACGTTGTGTCAGTTTGCCGAGGTCTACAAATTAACTTGAGTGTTTGTCCACACGGAATTCAATTTTCGCAGCGCGTGATTAGATGACGCAATAATTCATCTTGCTTCACAGGACGGCGGTGATTATCAAGTGCCCTTTCCATTCTGAGAGAAATATTAATCTTAGGGGAAGGTCGTACGATAAGAATATGACACGTGACAAAACGCAAGCAATAAAATCAGAAGAAGAAAAAAAAAAATCGGACAGAAATAAGACATAATGTACATATGAATCGCAATACATAAACCTGAGGTTCAAGGGTTCTTTTATTAAAGGCGTAAGAGAGGTGATGTCATTTTGCCAGGAATATTACCTTCTAAGCCAGGAAGTGACGCTGTATTACATAGAGATGGGAATCTCGGGTCATATCACGATACCCAAGAGGCCTATTCGATTTGATAATAAATTCTGTAAATATCACTATTTTATAAATACCACAATTCGATATTATATATATTTAATACATTTGTAAGAAAGACGCTGCATTAGTGGTCAGCACTGTCGCCTCGCATCTCCAGGGTCAGGGTTCGATTCCCGTCTCGGGTCTGTGTGCATGGAGTTTGCATGTTCTTCCTCCGGGAACTCCAGTTTCTTCTCACACTCCAAACACATGCAGATTGGCGTTTACGAATTGCCCGTAGTGTGTAAATGACTGTGTGTATGTGTGTATGTGTGTTTGTGTGTTTGTGTGTGTGTCCTGCAATGGATTGACACCCTGTCCAGGTTGTACCATGCCTCATGCCATTAGTCACCTGGGATAGGCTCCAGGCCCCCCTGTATACAAAGGGGTTTTCCTCTGCTGCAGGGGAGATGTTTGTTTAGAGTTACCAGAGCCGACAGAGTAAGGTTGCTCGGTTTAGTTAAAAATTATATATAATTAAATAAAATAAACTGCATCATGATTGATTGATTGATCATACTGAAACTGTGATTTAAACTGTGACATGTATCTATTAAATGTACCATTTAGTCATCTTGGTTAACAGAAAAATATTGGCACAAAAGATTACAAGTAATAATAATAATAATAATAATAATAACTCCACATAGCTGATGATGCTATAAATCGCAGCCTTTTGCGATTAGATCATCGCACTGGTCAATATCACAATCGTGATTTTATTCGATTAATTGTGTTGCCCTATGCAGTAGAAATCTGTTCAGCGGGGATTAGATCATATTTCATATTATAAAAATAAAGGAAGCCCATTAAACTTTTGATTGGTACTGTATTTCTATTAGTTGCAAATTTCGCACATTTAACCATCTTAACCCATGGTTGAACACACAATCAATCATTAATCAATTAGTCATTAATATTTTTTTCTAAGCACCATAATTCCAACAAATTAGTTATGTGAGACACATTAATTAAAGCTCAAATAGTTTAAGAAAACAGAATATTAAAAGAAAGAAAAGAAAAATAAATAAATGAATAAATAAATAACAATGGTGTAATGGACCATAGCTTTGCAGAGCCGGTCCAAAGCTCGGATAAGCTTGCGTGCGGATCAAATGGTCCGCTGTGGCGCCCCCTTGCCGGGAGCAGCTGAAAGACCAACAACAACGGACCTGATCCTTGAACCGTCGGATTTCTGCGACGGTTTGGCCCGTACGTGAACCGCAAATTAATTACAAACTTTAATCATCATAGCATGAAATACAGTTTTACTATCGTTGTTATATTTGGCCCTCGTTACTGAGCAAGAACTCTGTGCACAAATTATATGGTCACGTGCCTGCACTGTGTACTGGTTCAGGTTGCCAGATCATATTGAAAGAAGAAGGAAAAATAAAAAACTAATGCTGCTCAAAGCCAGCTCAAATAATATCAGTTCAAGAACTTGCACTGTAGCGTAACTATTTCTACACTTATATTCTTTTACTAAAATTAGCCTCATTTTGATTACCTGTCCAAAAAACAATTTTCCAGCGAAAGGGGTAATAAAAGTAGTTCAGTTACTGGAAAAGCGCCCATCCTCATCATCTGGTATTTAATGCACTTTGAAATCTGCTTTGGAAATTTCGGAAAACATTTTGCAAGAAAATGTTATCAGAGTTTTCCTAAATATGAAGTTTCTTTGGACATCCTGTTTTGTGCATACATACTGCGTATTATATACGGTGTATATGCATGTATACAAAATACTGTTTTACTTACATTACTGCTCAAAGTCCTTAAGATAACATGCCTTTGAAAACGTTTCTACATAAAAGAACTTCTATACAGAGTGCTAAAGAGTAATAAAATAAACACAGTCAATATTTACTGTGAAATCTCTGTCCTTGAAAATAATCAGTAGTGTTAGATACAGATTAACGTATCAGTTTAACAAGTAAAACATTTGTTAGGTTTTACTGAGCATGCTGGAGAAAATGCCAGAGTTCTTCTGGTCACGTTGTCACATTTGCTCATTTCCATATTTTCATGCAAAACCCTTTTTTATTTGTTGTTTTTTTTTTTTTGTTTCCCTTTTGAAATCTTGTCTGTCATGTGATCGGTTGCTTTCTTTACAGGCATGCAAATATTCTTCCACAATGTTATGTATTTATTCATTTTTCAGTTATAATAGTTAATGTTTCTGTAAACATGCATAACAAAATTTGTACTACTGATAATATGGTGCCTAAGACCTCTGCACAGTACTGTATATGGTACAATATTGTATATGCATGGGGCACGGGTCCCAAAAGCCTTCATACTTATAAGTGAAACACTGAAAAAATTTTGAAAGACAAAAAAAGTTTCCATATATTTTACATCCCCAGATACAAGCCCACATTTTTTCTTTCTTTTTGTTTTCCTGTGAGGGGGGGGGGGGGGGGTGAAGTCCAGGGTTTACCAGAGATAAAAATATTCTATATACACACACACACACAAATGTCTTGCTGTAGTGGCTGGTTTGCATCTTCTGGATCTGGTGACCTGTACACATTTGCCTACTGTCACACAAATACACACGCAGAGTGAGAAGTGCGATGGAAATCATACTGGATTTCCATATGGAACGTGGCACTGACGAGGACGACACATGACCCCTTTCAGGACGGCTCTCCTCTAAACTAGTTGACCAACACAGACTCGCACACCGTTTATATCTATGAAACCGATCTCGCGTGAACCGAGTTTATACTCCCGATTTCACCACTCAAAAGGTGTGTTATGTCGTGAAACAGGAGCGCAAGTTTGTTCACCTTACCATTGAATACAGAGGACACCAATAATAAATGTGTGTGGTCTTAAGGAACAAACGCAAGGTCACACTGAAAAAGAAAAACAAAAAAAACCACCAGATATTAACCTAAAATCTTTCTAAAACTTGACAGCGTGTTAGTTTTATTAGGGCCCAAGCACTGTGACATCGCACAGACACTCGCACGCATGCACTCGAAAGCCGGTACACATTTAGTGCTGATTGAGCTGAACAACTTTTACATTGCAAATCATGGGCTCTACTCAACAGGAAGTCAGTCCTTCTGGTGCACCCGGGTGGCGATGGCGCAGGGGCAGGTGCAGGGTGCTTGGCCCCGCTCGTCGTGGCTTGCAACTATATTTATGAATTATTTATGAAAATCCTTCCAGTAGCGCAAATGTCTCCTTATACAACGCTTGCTTGGAGCGTCCCTCTTACAGGTCCCTGTCTAGTGTCCTATTCGGACGGGATTAATATAACCTGGGGACCTCGTATGATTTCGGCCATCTATGTAATTTGTAAAGTAAAAACTCCTCCCCCAATGACCTACCGTATTTCACAGAAGGCCCTGTGATAATCTTAGTCCCGTGTCTGTGATTTAGTCAGTACTTGGCGGCGTCGTATGTCAATTTTTCAAGTAATTTTTTTTTTCTGCGCACCTTTTAAGCCATCAATCTTCCGTGAAGAACGGAGGCCGCGTTTCAAAGCGAGTCCTTTGAAAGTATTTCGGGCGCCGGGTCACATCGCTACATGCCATACACCAATACAACATGCAGAAAGAGACACCTGAAACCCATCAGAAGAGCGAAAGCAAAAAGAATAATTAGCAAGCGATGGATGACATGTACAGCAGGATGTGGTGAACACTCTGCTGTTTATATCATACAGCCAAACCTATAATGAGATTTCCAAACAACAGCCTTTTGAAAATGGTGCACAGCGTCCCCAAATAATACTAATCCTGCGCGAATAGTACATAAATTGCTACTATGGAATGTATAACGCATTAGAACACTTATAAACCTTGCAAAATGTCTTAGCAAACAGGAAGTGAGGATTTAATGGCGCTGATGTGTAATCATTTGACTGTTACCTAATGTGATGCGAGTAACACGTTGCTTATAAGACACCTTAAATGTAAGAACACTATTTATACAAACCTCGCGGCTGCTTATTTAAAAAATCTCCTTATTTTAAGCCTAGTTTGAAACCAGCTACAAATCTGGGGGAAGTGTACACATGGAAGCAGGAGGGATGGAGAGGAAACGGCCCCTCCCTCTTTCACAGCTGTGCATGACATGCTATTTCATCTAGTTTGCATGATTAACTGGCACATCCTCCACATTGCAGAATCAATAAGCTGTTGGGGGATTTTGCTCGACTTTTGTCTCTAATGCTGCAACCCTACCTGTGTCCTCTTCCTTTCCCTAGCCAATTAGGGGATTTGATCAATACTACTCAGTAACGGGATATTGGCCGGCGCTGCTCGGAAATTCCGCAATGTGGCGGATCTCGTCCCGTTTATAAATCATATCTCGTTTGTTCGTGTGTGGAGATAGCGAGAAAATATTAAGAAGCTTATCTCGAGCAGGGTGAGAGCTTGCTGTGGTTAGGAACCGCCGGGAGAACTGTTTGCTTCCCCTGATTTTATCTTCATCTCCACCTCGAGCAGAAGCTCTCATTAATCCGCAACTCGAGTGCACCCACATATACGCACTAGTGCGAGCCAAACGCTTTACACCATGCTGGATAAAATTTACAGCACAAAGCCCTGAAGCTGAAATGAACATGTCCAGGCCATCTGTTTGCTGCTTACTCCTCCGCTCTTTAAAAAGAAAAGAAAAAAAAAAAGAAAAAAAAAAAGTAATGTCTTATTCCCCGGTTCATCTGCGTCTTAATATCCTTCGAACAAAACTCTCGCAGCTTGGATTTTTACGAGCGTCGACTCAACAAATGGGTTCGTCCTCCGTTTTTTCCTAATAGGATGTCACTTAAGACAGAAGCGGTCTCTGAACATCCTGCTGCGAAAGCATCTCATCGCGAACAAGATCGTAATGCGCGTGAGCACGACTAATAAAAAATATGGTAATATCGGGCACCTGAGGGGGTTTCAGCTGCCACGAGTAAAGGAGAGACGGAACGAAGCTGTTCAACTCTCTAATTTCCAGAAACATCACCAGCAACTATTACAATTGTACACGGAGAATGTGAATTGCCTCGGTCGCACATAAACACATAAACCGATCATCTGCGAAACAGGCGGTTTCTACCTGCTGAGCTGAATCCGATGCGGCTTCAAACGCTGAATGATAAACTGTTCCTGAAATACTAGAGGTTAAACGATTTCATTACGCAACGTCAAGTAGGGTCGTTCAAGTGATCAGAAAAATACATATTTTTAAATATTATAAGATGTTATAAGACTCTGAAGTGCACAGTGATATCAAGAGAGATATCAAGAGTTAAACCTGTCTCAACGACTTTCTATTCCGACTGACTCGGCGCGCCACGACGGCTTTCTATTCCAACTGCTTTCTATTCTGGCTTTCTATTCCGACTGACTCGGCGCGTCACGGCGGCTTTCTATTCCGACTGACTCGGCGCGTCACGGCGGCTTTCTATTCCGACTGACTCGGCGCGTCACGGCGGCTTTC
>JAOVVA010000021.1:5732124-5750203 GCA_028565275.1 Leiocassis micropogon
TAACTCTACATTCAAACTAACAAGCAACAAAACAATAACGCAAAATTTTAAACAGAGATTTGATGCAAATTAGTTAAATCCAATCGATATGCATGAATGATTTGTGAGCGTGTTCTGGCAATTCTTCAGCTCTCTGCTCACAACTTTCCGATGGTCTTATCACCATGTTTTCAAGGTCCAAAAACTTCATCTACCCTAAATAACTGCCCCAGGTGTAAGTGCATGAGTGAGTGTGAGGAAGTAGACGAGATCTCTGGTGCCCCTGCGGATCATACAATACAGAGCTAATCTACCAACAAATCTAGTACTGAATAGAACGTTGGCTTAGCTAGAGCTGTCGCTTCACACCTTCACGGTTGACGGTTCAACTCTCACGTCTGCTTGCGTGCGTGGAGTTTGCATGTTTTCCCCAGGCTTGCTTGGTTTCTACCTGGTCCACCAGTTGACTGGCGTTTTCACATTGCTCATTTAGTATGCCTGGTTGCTGTGTGTGTGCATGTACCCTGCAATTCGCTGCCACTCATGTAGCAAATGCACATGGGCGCGTGCAGCACAGATAATGGATGCATGAACAGTGAGTAGGACTCAGTTACGATACGATATTCTCACGATCTGTATTACAATTCGATTCAACGTTACATTTCTTTTCTGAGATTTTCTCACAACTCTAAAAAAAAAAAAAAAAACCCTGCAGATAATTTGCTCCTACCACACAGCATGCTATGCTGCCTGCCGATGTGTGAATAGTTTACAGAGCATCACCTGTAGGATTAGAGAGGAACTGCAACATTTTACCGCTGCAAATGCAAACGTGATACAATCTTTATTTTGGCGATACATGAATGCAACACAAAAGAATCAAGATACATCACTGAATCAACTCTTTACCACCCATCTCTAATAAGTTGTATGTATATTGATGAATATATACTACCACGGGATCTGGCGTAAAAGTTTTGATTCTTTTTGTCTTTACTGGAATGAAAACGACCAGAGATGGGAATTTAAGTCTTTCTGATTTCTACGCCAGATTTGGATGCAGATTCATTACAGATTTACCAAACGAATATGCTTGCAGGTCGTCTGATCTAAACCTAGCACTTTCCTGATTTGACATCACTTTCTGAACACCCCCAAGTTTGCGATCAGAAATTGCGAGTGCCATCCTACAGTCGAATGCACCATTTACGTTAAGAAGGTTTAAAAGGCATTTCCTGCATGCAGGTCTGCAACCGTTTAGGATTTTTGCTTCGCATAACCACAAAATTAATCAGCCCAGTTATTATTCTCGTCTTAAGATCTCAATGCTGACGATAAGCACCTACCTGCGACATCTGAGGCCTGAAGTTGATCTGCTTCAGGTCTACCGATCCGGGTGACAGATTGTGCAGCATTTGGCACAAGAGCACGCCGTCTCGGAGCGCCTGGGCCAGGTCGAAGACGACAGCCGAGGGCCAAACCACCCGGTGATTCGGGGGCAAGACCTTGCAGTCGATGAGCCACCGGGCACATTGTCTCCACTCCTCCATAGTGACAGCGTGAAGCAGAAGAAGAAGAAGAACGAAGCGTATCCAAAAAAAAAAAAAAGTCTGTAATGTTGGTTCTTCACACAATCCGAGCTACGGTTCTGTATGATCGTCCATAGGACAAGGAATTCAGACGGTTTTCATCGTCATGGTGTGTGGAAATCTGTTCCTGAGGAAGTTCTGCTCAGGACCAGGACTCCAAACCGGTGGTCCGAGTATCAGATCAGGAAGAGATTCTTAAATCAGTGGAGTTTCCTCTTCTTCCTCATCAGAACATCCAGCACAAAAGAAAAATGATAATACTACTAATAATAATTATTGTTATTATAATAAATAAATAAAAACAGCTCTGCACAGTTTATACACTGTGTGTTCACATGAAGACAGTTACTGTCCTGGAACACACACACACACACTGGGGTTTAATCACTGCATGTCCAAGCAAGAAGGAAAACAAGAGATCATGGTGTGTTAGTTACAGTGTGTGTATGTGTGTGTGTGTGTGTGTGTGTGTGTGTGTGGAGTCTCACACGGAAACAACTTAACACAGAGACACACTCAGCACTCTCCAGCCTGTTCAGAGGACTTCACGCGCCAGTTTTCTTTCTCTTGACCGCAGTTCTATTCACCCCGGGGGTGAGAGTTCCCAGGTCTCAGTAATATTCACCCCGGGCTGAGTTCATCGGCTCTCCGCTCCAGACTCACACCGACCTCACACACTCACATCCGTCTGCGGGGGAAACCAGAGAGAGAAACTCCTCGGTCCTTTTCAATCACTCAAAGGAAGGAAGGGGGGAAAAACACACACACACACACACACACACAGTACTCCGTGGCGTGTCACCGAGCAGATATTCACCACCTTCGCGTCCGTTTTTATCCTCTTTTCCTCCACTTTCCGCTGTTTATTCCTTTATTTCCTTCATTCCTGCTCCGCGCGCTGTAACGCTGTTTTGTGTTTCCTCTCTGACTCCCGCTCTTCCGAGCCGCGCGCGCGCACACGTCCGCGAGCTCCCACCGAGTGAGACAGAGAGAGAAAGAGGGAGTGTGTGTGTGTGAGAGAGAGAGAGAGAGAGAGAGAGAGAGCAGAAAGAAAAAAAAAAGGGAGAAAGCGTGGAAGTGTGCGAGTGAGAGAGAGAGAGCGCGCGCGCCCGCACGCGGGGACAGAACGCAATCAGAACAGAACAGCTGGGTTCCGCGAGCGCGTGCGTGCGTGCGCGCGCGCTCACCTCGTCCAGGTTCTCGAGCGAAGTTGTTGGCTTTTTAATTAGTTTTTTTTCCCGCCCAAAAAAAACATACTATTAAAAACACGAACACCCTTACTTAAAGGCGCAATATTTTATTTATTTTTTTTGTGGTCGGTTTCTTTTATAATAATAATAATAATAATAATAATAATAATAATGTTCCAGTGCTGTGAAATCCAATTTGGAAAACTGTTACAGTACGAATGACTCCGCCCACCACATTTAACTCCGCCCATATGATATTATTATTATTATTATTATTATTATTATTATTATTACATTTACAGCATTGGAAGACACACTGTTTCTAGAGGGACTTACATTTTACCTGATTATACAACTGAGGGATAAGGTGCCTTACTCAAGGGTCCAACAGTGGCAACTTGGTGGTGATTGTATTATTATTATTATTATTATTATTATTCCATTCTGGTGCCACACACCCAGGTTCCTAGGTTGCAGGGCAGCCTTAGTGCCATTCCTAAGCCTGGATAAAAATGGAATTCGGAATCGAGAAGGGCATCAGGCATAAAATCTGTACCAAACTCGAAATGTCTAGATCTGCTGTGGTGACCCCTAATGGAAGCAGAATGGAAGCAGCTGGAAGAAGAAGATAAACAACAACAACAATTATTATTATTATTATTATTATTATTATTATGCTACCACTATCACCACCATGCTTCACTATCGTTATATTGATATTGTAATATGTTTGGGTTTTGTTGTTTGTCTAAGTATGCCTGTGTATCTAAATGTGTGTACAGTATACTATATATATATATATATATACTATATATATATATACATTTTATATATATAAAATTTTTATTATTGGGTTTTCATAATTGCAAGTCTATTTGACTATCTGCTTGACTTTAATGGGTTCAATCTAAACCTCAAACTTGTAAACAAAAAAGTCCACAGACGCATTTGAATATAAAGCAGGGAACAGTGTGACAGGAATCAGTATACAAAATGTTTTGACATGTAGGTTCATAAATTGATGTAAAGAATTTACAAATTTGCCTAACATACCTGAAACTAATATTCCTGGATTATGTTCATAAAATACACCTGTGTGCAGTCGGACAAAGGATTTTTCAAACCTACATAGGAGTCTGATGCTGCTGTTACACTTTTTTCCCCCACATTTCCACATACATAAATACAGAAGATTTTGATTATGCATCTGGATTCTTTTTCTGGCCTGACCTTTTAGGAGACAATTTCTTGATCTGCATCAAGCAAATAAAGCATTTAAATGTTGGAAATGGATTAAGAACTGTCTGATACATTATACAAGGTGACACAGAATAACGGGAATTTTTAAAATGCGTATTGGTAGCCATTAGCAGGTGGTAGCACTGCGGGTCAGTGACATTTAGCAAGTAAACACTCCGCCATTTTAGTAATCATGGATCAGTGGAACGGGCAACAGCGTGCGTTAGCCATAAGAATGTTTTATAAAATATTGTAAAAAAGTTCCCGTATTTTTGTGTCACCTTGTAAAAACCAGGAAGGGATGTGCTGAATGATTATAATCAGAGAAACACTTGGTGAAGTTGCATTGTAAAATAACTGACAGTAGAAATCCCAGGTTAATAGTGGAAGTAAGAGTTTTTTCACACAGAAAATGTAACAAGAACTTAAAGGATTGGGACTAAACAGCTGTGTGTCCATAAGAAAACGTTGTTGTTAGTGAGATTAATCAGAATAAAGGTTTCAGTTTGCTAGGGAGCAAACAATTGAATTTTGGGAAAAGTTAAAAGGATGAAAAAAGGTCATGTGGTCTGATGAGTCCATAGTGCCCACTATGTGTGTTATGTCACTGGGTGATGATATGGGGTTGCT
Organism: Leiocassis micropogon; assembly: GCA_028565275.1. NCBI lineage: Eukaryota > Metazoa > Chordata > Actinopteri > Siluriformes > Bagridae > Leiocassis > Leiocassis micropogon. The sequence continues at coordinate 5,736,752 of JAOVVA010000021.1, forward strand.
TCAGTTGCTCAGGTATAGGCTTTACAAAGTTATGTGGCAATAAAATAAAGTCAGCTGTCGACGTCAGTGTACTGAATTGTTATAGAAATTTAAAGCATTGTTAGGTGGAATTAATTCTTCAGGCAGATACGGTGAAGACACCCTTTCTGCATCGTCTAAAAAAATGCGCAAAATAAGTCTCTCTTATTTACAGGTAAACAAGAGGAACTCTGAAAAGAACAGATCCATTTATCATCATAACTATAACCCATAGAACAGAAACACAGATAAGCTGTACTTTACTCTATGACCAGAAAACAAATTATTGCATTTACATGCTTATTTATCATCTGTAAACCAGGTGACCATTCAATCCTCTAATTACAAACACAACCCTCATCAGTTTGGCAGAACAGCTTCGCTCGGTCGACCTTTTGCGAAAAGATTTACATAGAAGAGTCATGTTCAATCAGATCGTCTGGATCGCACCCTGCAGCCTGTAGCTGCTTTGCTCCAGTAATAACCTGGTTTATTTCGAATGAGCAATGGCTTTCTCTTCCCAACATGATGAGCTGTCACTAAAGCTGGGCAGCTGATCCATCACTGGTTGGCTTGTTTCTTATGTTACAGCAAAGAAAAGAAAAAAATAAGAGAATGTCATGTTTTTTATAGACATTGTGCCTAATTAAGCAAAAGCCTATTAAAGGCTATTCCTGTATAATCTGCTATAGAATGGTAAATAGGACTGCTTTAAAAAGTGCAAGGTTTCTTAAACATTATTGCAATACTGATATCACAATGAGGACAATGACACCTCTGCACCCAAAATCAGAGAAAAGCATTTCTGTCAAAATAACTTTCCGCGCCTCCTCCTTCTCCACCAGACTCCATAATTAAGTTAAATCCCTCATAGCTTATTAACAGATAAGCTAATCTTATCTAATTGTTCTAAATAAATATATTTCCACTAATTGTTCTAAATAAATATATACAATTCTTCCAATAATCTGTCATTTGAGCATGACTTCAGTGTGCTTTGATGTACATTTTGATATAAAGTTCAACCAGTGTTGAACTTTAAAACACTTTGAACGCAAAAACAGTGCATTGTCGCCATCTAGTGGTCGCTTTTAGTTGCATTTTAACTATATTTTTATAAAGGCAGGTACTCACCATTATAATAAATTTACATCATAGTAAACATCATATATTTACATCATATTTTTAACAATTATTTTTAAAAATTATTTATATATTATTTCTATGTATGTCTTTTATAAATTATTTTATGTTCACTTTATGTGTACAGGGCAGAGAACTACTGCCCTGCACGTTTTAGTGCTTTCTCAGCTCCCAGCACACCTGATTAATCTCATCAACTAATTAACAGCAGCAGGGAAAGCATTAAAATATGCAGACCAGTGGTCCTCCTGGAATACTACAGTAGTAAAAAAGGATATGTGGGTTTGGGTATGTGTGTGTGTATGGTGCCCTCTCATCCATGGTACATTCTGGCCACATAACTGGAAAGGCTCTGGATACTCTAAGACCCAGACCAGAATAAAGGCATTTATTGAAGATGAAAAAAACAAATGAATTATGGATAAATTACCCGGGTATGATAAATACGGGAAATAAGGAAAAACTAACTAAAATATAGTTGCAAGCACCGATGAGCGGGCCCAAGCACCATGTGCTATCGGCACCTGGGCACACCAGAAAGACAGCAGGCACAGTGGGCACATGCATTTAAAGGGGATCTCCCGATACGGTTATGACATGATTTTGGAAAATGGGGAATTTTATGTTTAGACCTCCAAAAAGCCCCAGATCTTGAAAAAAAGCATCACACTAAGATGTCAATCAATGTGATGTCAGTGAACGTGATGTCAGTCACTATTCAGCATAAGTTTAAGGCATCGTCACAGCGGACCCATTTGAGATATCAAAAATCCCTCTGCAATTTTGCATCCTCAATGTCTTTAGATGTCACAGTGCTTGGGCCCTAAATAATAATCCTTAGGAAAACAATAGGGCCCTTTACACACTACGACAAACTAGGGCTGATGTCATAGTGCTTGGGCCCTAATAAATAGCACTGTCGCCTTGCACCTCCAGGGTCGAGGGTTCGATTCACACATGGTTCTGAGTTTGCATGTTCTCCTCGGGCTTGGTGGGTTTCCTCTGGGTACTCTGGTTTCCTCCCACAGTCCAAAGACATGCAAATTAGACTGATTGGCATCCCCAAAATTGCCCGGAGGGTGTGTGTGTGTGTGTGTGTGTCCTACAATGGATTGGCACCCTGTCCACGCTGTACCCCACCTCTTGCTTAAAGTCTCCTGGGGTAGGCTCCAGGCCCCCTGAACCCTGTAACAGGATAAGCGGTGTAGACAAAGAGTGAATAAATAGGAAAAAAAAAATTAAATATAAATAAGGAATTAAAGAAGGATATTTTGGCACAGAAAGAAACATTGAAATGTAAATATTAAAATTTCAAATGATCAAAATGAATAAAACTGAAATTTAACTGAAATTAAAAATTAAATGATTAAACAAAAAAAATTACATAAACTTATCATTAGCCTGATTGTAATGGCAGTTTTGGGCTTGAAATGATTTCTGGGAACTGGTCTTTTTCTGGGAAAGTGCCTTACACTATTCATATACTGTACACTATTTGTGTTGTACATGATTTTTTTTTAAGGGTAAAAATTGTGAATACACACATTCCAATGAATGATTCAGTGGTGAAGAAATTCCTTAAATTGCCGAGCACAAGGAGTCAGTTTGTACTCATAGGATTGTCCAGCACACAGAACAATGGCGAAAGTCCAAGGAGCTCAGTGCAGATCTGAAAAAGAAGATGGTAGGTCTCTCTCGGAGTTTCATTTCAAAACACCTGAAGATTCTAAGATCAGTTCAAGAACGTGTTATTGGAAGGCGTAGCCGCTTTGCCAAGGTCTAGAAGAAGTCTCAAACTGTCATATTCTCACCCCAGAGGAACAACCCAGGAACCACCAAGACACAGGAACTGGGGGGGTTTTTTTCAGTCCATGGTGACAGTTTTACATCACCATGGACCGAAAGGCTGCTGTCCAAGAAAGAAGCTCCTGCTCCAACACCTTCAAGCTCAACTATTAAAAAAAAAAAAAAAAAGCCTTCTGAAAGACAGCTTCGGCCAGAGTTATGTTTGGAGGAGTGAAGGTGAGGCATTCAGCCCCCAAAACACTGTACCAGCTGTTGAGCATGGTGGTGGTGACACGCTCTGGGGCTGTTTTGCTGACAGTGGAAATGGTGCACTGCACAAAGTGGGTGGAATAATGAAGAAGGACGACAACCTCAGAATTCTTCAGCAAGGCCTCAAATCATCAGCTAGACGGCTGAAAATTGAGTGCTCCAGCAGAACTTCAAACACACATCAAAGCTGGTCGCGGAACGGATAAAAGCAGGCTAACTTTACTTTTGGAGCGTCAGCCCTTACAAAAATTTGCTGACCATATGTAGACGTCTGGTCTGTGCCAGGAAGCCAACATATTAATTAGAGCGCTACCAAATTCGGCCAATAAGAGCCGTCAAGTGTCCAACCAGAGTTCTGCTAGACGCTGCTTGTTGGCAACCAACTGCTAAACTTAGAACTTTATAAGAGGCATTAAACAAAATATTAGACACGTAGATGTGCTGTATGTATACTTCTGAGATTTACAAAAGACTTACAGAGAGCACAGTACAGTGATGAGACGCTTAACCACAGTTAAAACTTTGAAAGGTTTTTTTTTTACGCGGCCGTACGTCCATGAACTACGATCCCGGTTGAGGTGGCTCGAAGCCCACTGCAATTGAACATTCAGCGAGTGGAACGCCTGATTCTCAAAAATCAATGGATAACTCATTCACCAACACCACTTGAACATCACAGGAGCTCAGCTGGGAGTTATTGGCACATCCCCCATCCTGACCTCGCTCCAAGCCATTTCAATATGTTTGGAACGTTAAAGGAGTTCCTGGGAGGCCAGCGTTTCATACATTAATCAGACAGGCAGTCTAATCATGACTCCGGCGTACTGAGAAAACTTTCTACCTTGATAGTGTCCAAGCACTTGTGAAACACTGGGGTTAGTGTATTAGTGTATCAGAGGATTATATAGAGAAATAGAGAGTTTCTAACTCTTATAGTAATGGTTAGACTTGAACACCCCTCGTAAATTAAAAAAACAAATCAGTTTTCTTCTATAAAAAAATGGATGTTTTAAATGAGAAACATATCAGATTTGTTTCCTAAGTTAATTTAGTTATTTAGATGAAAAGATAAAGAATACATGAAAAACATTATGAGATGACAGTAAACTGTAAAAGATGAATGAAGCACTAACGTGTCGTGTACCCTGAGATCCAAGCAGCGACTGTTGAGCAGATTTGAAATCTCAGACTACAGGCTGTTTAACCTGTACATGACAATAGAGACATTACAGTAATTTCCCCCCCCCAGGCATTAAGTATTCAAGCAGAAATTAATAAGGCAGCTTTTGTCAGAGTATTTTTTCATTTATTTTATGAAAAACAATTTAACCGGCAAAGAAGAGATTCCAGGTAGGAGATTACATCAAACGTTATCGTGTGCACGCATCCAACCCGAAGGGCCAAAGTCTGGTAAACAAGGCTACGTCTACTGACATCGAATCCTGCGTTCCTCCGCTCATCCAACGACCGCCATTTACATTAAGAGAACTATAAACAGCTCAAAAACGTATAAGAAAGATACAATAAACTGGCATGCATGTCAAAGATAAAAAGTAAACTTTTTTTTTTCCTTTTCTTTTTTTTTTCAAAATATAAGAAAAAAGGTGCTATTATAATTCATTTTTACCCAGGGTCTAAAAATGAGCTAGATTAATTTTTATTTATATATATATATAGATATATATACTTTCTATATATTTTATATAGTTTTTTGTCTGTTTTTAAAAAGTTATCACTCTAAAACTTAATATGGCTTGATGACCAATGCGATCAAAATGTTCTGAGTGGGGAAAGCAAAATTGTGTGCGTGTGTGTGTGTGTGTGGGGGGGGGGGGACTTGCTGCTTATTTAAAAAATAAAAGCCAAATTAGACAACACAAATCAAAAGAAGTTACTATCTAAAGTAGTGCTTTAATAAGAGTTAAAGTCTAATGAGTTTGGCTTTGTCAAAAAAAAATATATATTAAGGCAAATTGCGTCTTTAAAATGTAAATGCAGGGATTTTAAACAATGATCATAAACTTCTTAAAATAAAAAAAAAATTTAAAGAAAGTTTAACATTAAAATATATGACCAGCCAGAACATTAACACCACTGTCAGGACAACATTCATCACTAATTATACATCTGTTGGCAGGGTCATGGGCACCCAAGGCTCTCACCCATACCAGTGGGCATCAAAGACCAGCTCTCCAAAATGAAAAAATTCCCCAGATCCCAATCTGACTCGAGGACCCACGACCGAAGAAACACAAGCCTGATCCACGGAGACTCCACCCTGCAACCCAAAGGACCCGCTGCTGATGTCCTGGTGCCAGACCCCACAGAATTCCCCTAGAAGTCCTGTGGGGTCACAGCCGCCCCATTGTCATAAGGGTAACCCAAACCCTAGGTGGTTTTTAATATTATGGCTGATCGGTATATATGTATATAAAAGGGAACATTACAAACTGCTTGCTTACAAAACATGCAGCAGGAGCTAGGATGAGGTGGGAGCAAAAATAGCTGGGCAATAAACAAGCATTTATTCATACAACAATGTACATATGTAATTTAACACCTGCTTTTTGCCTTACATTCAGAGATCAATGTTGTTTGAGCATGACTGGAGGAAGACTCTGCGATTCCACGATCATTCCAAAAGACACTAAACTTCCTAAAGGGTTACTTATTATTTAACAGCATTTAAGTGTTTGAAGTACATGGATTTCTGTTGGAAAAAAATTAAGATGTGAAGAGACAGCTGTCACTAAAATCACACAGGGCAAATCACACATTTGCTCCTGAACATGGTTTAGGAGGAAGGAAGACTAGCACCTCAATAGGTCGAGTGTTTGATAACTCCCCCCCCCATCCCAAACACACACACACAGTCATCTTGGAATCGGTGCCAAAAACAATAGTGTAGGTGTTTAATTGAGAAATTACTTTTTGCATCTTGAATGTTGAAGGATTTGGATGTAGAAAATGTAGATTTTTCTGAATGTTCCTTTGAAGAAAACAAACAAACAACTAAATGAATCTATTGATGGGACAAATACGGGAAAAAAATTAAGCTGTAAAGAAATCAAGGAAAAAGAAAAATAAATACACAGCCTGCACATTAAAGAGGAGCCGATTTTTTAAATCGTGAGCATCAGAACTATATAAAATGTCCATGAGTCTTTATTTTATTCATTTTTGCCCAGAGATACCATTGGTTTCTGTCTCTCCGCCCCTTCTAAATTCCAACCCATCTACAATCGGGTTGTGAAGGTACGGTTTCCTTTCTTTCCACACAAAACACTTCAGAAAATTGTTTTTCCTTATAGCTTGACTGATCTAAAACACCCTTACACAATTGGTAGAAATAATTGCTTAATTTACCCTTTTTTTAATATATTTTTTTTCCCGTACTGGTATTTTTTAGAAAAAAAGAAAAAAAAATCAAGTTCAGACATGACGCATTTTCATTTTTCTCTCTCTTATAAAAAAAGTCTTGGAGAAACAATCACGACTGCATATGACATTAAAAAAGTAGAAGAAATTAAAAGTGGGGAAAAATAAAAAAAGGGGGTCAGTCGGAGTCACTGCTGTCTGAAGTAGAGCCGCTGGAGCTGCTGCTGCCCGAGTCTGAAGAGCTGCTGCTGCCGCTGAGCCGGGAGGGACCCGAACCTGGGCCGGCGCCACCTTTCTCTACAGGAACACAAGGGGAAGGGGGATGTTAGAGGACGGAACTGACAAGAGTCGCTTTGCTTTTCTGTGGTACACTTGCTTACAAAAGGGGTTTCTGAAATATTCTTAGAATAGTAGTAATAAAACAAATACTGATGACACGTGGGGAAAAAAAAGTTAATTGTCAAGCCACATAAAAATGACTAAGAAGAATAACTCAAGCTTTGCCATATCACCTCTGAGATACGCTTCTGCTTATCACGTTTGTAAATAGTAGTCATTTGACTTACTCCCTCACCAAGGCATTTACGCTTTCAGTTGGTGCTCACTGGACTGTTTTTATGTTTAATGTAAAAAAAAAACAAAAAAACAGTTTCAACAACAGAGTCTGAATATGTGCTGACATCAGACTAGTAATTCCTCGTTTATGCTCTCCAGTAGCACCCCCTGCTGACCTAAGGCTGCGCACGCGAACGCTGCACTTTTGGGGAAATGCATGCAGCTGGAATGCGTTTCTATATAATGGCAGCTTCTGTACTCCACAACAGCTCATTTCTGCCAGACTTCTCTAACCATTTATCATGGACATGCGAGAGGGATGGAGGGAGGGAGAGAGAGAGAGGGAGAGCTGGGGAAGTGAGCTGGAGTGTAAACTGGAACAAGGCCAGGGACTTTTCATGCTGTTTCTAGGTTTGCGCTGCTGTTCCACCCTGATCTCCCATCAATAGAGCAGATTTTTTTTTAGTTAAAAAAAAAAAAAAATTATATATATTTTTATAGCATGGGTTCAGGACAACACTTACGTAAAGGTCTCCTTTGTTTCTTCTGTAAACAGGTTTTGACGTATCGCTCGAGCTCGCGCAGAGTGGAGGGTTTGAGGGTCTCGAAATCGATCTCGATCTCATCAGGGTTGGAGTCTCGCAGAGAAGGCTCCCGGGACTGGATGATGTGCACCACTCGGCCCAGCTTCTCTCCGGGAAGCCGGTTGATGTCCAGACTCAGCTGCCGCTTCTCGTCGTACGTCATGGGAAGGGCCGTGTCTTCGTCCTCTGACTCGTACCCTAGTCCTCCTCTGGCTCCCTTCTTAGCTTGCCTGATAAAAGTGGACTCAGATTAGAAATACGGTTCAAACTTACAACAGAAATCTCTTTAATAGAGAAGAATAAAAAATATGTTCATGATATCTTTTAATAAAACAAAAAAACAAAAAAGAAAACAGATGAGCTCAAACCTATTGCCAGGGACTGTGCTGTTGGCTTTCCTGGCTGGAGCCTTTTTCTGCTGGGTCGGTTTCGCAGGCTGCCCCGCCTTAGCCTTCTTATCCTCCTCGAGCTTGCCTTTGTTGAGCTGCTTGTTGTCTTTCTTTTTCTTGTCCTTGTCCTTCTTCTCTTTCTTCTTCTTTGGTTTGGTGACGGGAGCCTGTGATAGAGCAGCTAGCTGCTCGTGGACGGCTTTCAGCTGGGGATAGAGGCAGGGAGAGGGGGAATCAGTGATCTGCCCCAATGAAAAATAAAATCAAAATACATGATTTCTGTCAAACTAGGATCACAGTAATTTTAATTCGTCAATAGAGAGTATGTACCGGATGCATGCATTTTCTTACATACTTTTACGAATAGATAAATTAACAGCACAAATAAATTCACATCAGCACATCATAAAATGAGCTACCGATTGATAAGGGTGTTATAACACTGATTAGGAACAACCAACATTCATTATTTATTTAAAAAAAAGAAAAGAAATACCCGAGTACTCTGATACCAAACAACACTATGCAGCTCTATAACAGTTACAATTCAAATGATTTCTCTGAAAGATGTTTTAGACTCATTGGCTTGCTTTCCTCATCCAGAAAAAATAAGAGCAAGTGAAAGTATGTCTGCTTTTAAAGCCAAGCCCACTAAATCCGGGGAATGCGAAGATATCCTGCCCATGCATTTCCTAAATTTTACTCGCATATGCAGTATACTTGACACTAACTCATTTATCTAACAGTCAACCACATTGTCTTAGCTAAGCACAGGATGTATGGAACATATGCAATCATCTTTCATCTCATAAAAGCCAACAAGTGCTTATTACTATTAATACAGTAATATGATATAATCAGCATCAAATTATATCATATTATAGAAATGTACACTGTATGGTATAACTGATTAAACAAAACTTTACCTCTGTACAAAGCATTTGATTCCAAGTATTAAAGTTTGTTCTGCTATGTATGAGCCCCTGTGATTCCTGAATAGTTCATTCCTTTTTTTTGTCAAAGCCCTTGAAATAAGGCTGAAAGTCTTGACTTCAGTCACATCTTGTGTGCTTAATTTCCAATTCAAGGTAGTGGTGTAACAGAGGCCAAAAAAAACAAAAAGACCCCCCCCCCCAAAAAAAAAAAAAAAAAAAAAAAAAAAAAAACTCATCTTAGTCCCAAAAATCTATGTACCTGATTTCATGTCTTGTTTTGCACATAACTATGTAAAATAAAAAATTTTTTTTTTAAAGTCGTCAATGTGAAGCATGTTTGCGCCTGAAAATGGGAAATGTAATTTTGCAGGATACAAAGACACTGTTGTGTTGGGTTCTTTATGGCAGCACTTTAGGATATTATATGGGCAAAGATTTGAGACCATCACACTCATATGTGGTTCCTCCCCAAAGACATTCAATGCTCTTTGAAAGTCAGAGCGAGATACAGAGACAAAACAGCATCACCTTTCAAGAAAAACTTTTTTTTTGTAATTTGATAACATTTGAATTACTGATGTGTTTTGTTTCCTGCTTTGTCACAGTTGTATATAGATAAAAAAAAAAAAAATTAAAAAAAAAAAGGGTGTTGTGCTCTGTTACAAAATAACAGCCCATCCAATTCCACATCTGGATTGTTTTATTTAAATTACTGAAGAAAAAAAAGAAGGAAAAAAAAAACCTCCACAACCTTTTTGAGGGATGTAAACTTTGCAATTGCTTTGCACTGGATTGCAAACACTTGAACAAACTTCATATTTCGTTATAGATAGGCGATATACAAAAGCACCCGTGAACATGACAAATGTCAAATACAAACTTAGAACCTGTTTTAACTAAAGAAAGAAAAACATTTAAACAAATGAATCAGCAGTCAAATTGAGCATGCCGATAAGACAACGTTAACGAAGTAATCTCGCTCAGCAGCAGCGTTGCCTCAACTTCAGGAAGCTGCTGCGAAAAGTGAAGTAAATATTCCAGAAAACTGGAGTGGATGTCCTGCCTGCCCGCTTATCTCTTTATGCAGAGTGCAATCCTGTTCTCTCTTTCTTAGGACTGAGCTGAGCGGAGTTGTGGTATGTGGGGACAAAGAGGAAGGTAAATGCTCTGAATATGGCTGCACTGAAAAATCAGAGGGAGTTCGTAAACAAGGACAGGATGGTGTTTGACTTGCCTGACTACTCTGCCTGATCCTGCTCCATCTGAAAGTTATTAAGTATGGCTGAATACAGATCAGTATTGGGGTGTATTATACACTGCCTGGCGGGAAAAAAAAAACAAAACAAAACAAAAAAAAAAAAACACATTCATGCACTCATGCAAAGTGGTGGCCATGTCATGTGCAAAAATTATACACCATGCTGCTAGGAGCTCCCATGGAATGAGTCTCATCATGAAAAAAAAAAAAGAAAAGAAAAATTGAGCCTAAACCTGACCAACTGTCCTCCTCCACTATGCATGATAATTGCATAGCACTTTGCTTCATGTGCTTTACTTCTCACCTTGACGGCGGCTGTGCATTTGTCCGTTTGTCACTAATATTTATTACAGTGCCTTCCATACTTAATGCTATTGCATGATCTAGAACTTTTTATCTAGCACTGCCAACTAGGAAGACTGAGGACTAGACTAACTGAAACAGCATAAACAGTGTTATAGAATGGGTAGCATTCTATAAAGTCAAAGCTTTCTCCAAACATTTTCAGAACAACTAGATAGCCACTGTCAACCGCAATGCTATGGAGTTTAACCTTTAACTCCAAAAGATTTGCAATTTTCTTTTGACTAGTGGTGGATTATATAAAACAAGAACACATTTCCTTCCCTTTCAGTAAATTACCTACTTGGGAGGAGTGTTATTGACTCTACAAGCTCTTAAAATATTTAATTTTTTTATACATCTGGCTTGACTCATGGTCACAGAGACATGTAATCCCTGCATGTGTAATGGATGGTATAATTCGACAGGACACTCTAAAGCTAAATGAAATTAAAAAAGCATGAAAGTCTAATTAAAAACACCACAAATACATGTTACTACTACTACTACTACTACTACTATAACTACATCATCTACATTTAGATTTTACAACACAAACAAATTGTGGACCCTGACAGGGCCTGTGAAAGTTTAGATGTCAGAACCTTGTTGTGAAACCCACCTGTTCCGCACCCACCTGTTCCTGCAGCTCGGCGAGGCGCGTGGCCCTCTCCTCCTCTGAGTCGGAGCTGTCCGAGCTAGAGGAGTCACCGCTGCTCTCACTGCTCGCCGTGCTCTTACTGACCACGCCCGCTCCAGCAGCAGCGCCCGCCACGTTTACCTCCGCCGGCTCGTCTGGCATCTTAGCGAAACGCATCTCAAACATGTCCTGTTCAGACACGCACACATGGTTGGGTTGACTACTTGTTTGTTTTTTTTCCCCCTAACCACTTCGCTTTAGTAATTACTTTAAGGTTACGTTGCAAACCTGTAGTTTTCGTGCCATGGCGACGACCTCATGGTCAGGCGGGTTGTACTTGTAACAATTTGAGAACATTAATCGCACATCGGTGGCGAAGCTCTGTGCATCTGGGTACTCCCGACTGTCCATCTTTTTCTGCAACAAATTAAAAACACAATTGTGTTATGGTTTAATTTGACAGCTCTCTTATGACCAAACGTTCAGGACCAGAAAGATGCAAATATTATCTTGGAATAGAGATTCTATCCAGATTTGTGGTTTATAAGTTCTAACACCACATACTTTGACTGTACTTAAGTCCATAGGGTGTTTGATGATGTCATGGTAGTCATGCAGTTCGAGTGCTTCAGCATCGACGGGTTTGTAAAACGGCCAGGCGTACGCCGCATGCTTTTTTGAAAGCATTTCTTTCAGGATGGTGCTGCAGTGTTTGAGGTGCTCGGTGAGCCGGCCTCGTTTACTCCCGGGTTGACCCGCTTCTCCGTCGTCCAAGTCCTTCTTGGGTGGTTTGATAGGTCGCCCGGTGCTCTCTCTCCGTAACGCCACTTTGGCCTGATTGCTCTCGGAGAGAGGTGTTGGTGATTCGCTTCTGCTGGCCGTGATGGCAGAGGTAGTGGGTGTGGTGGTGTCTGCTTTCCTCTTGACCCCTTTCTTCTGGGAAATCAGACAGAACGCAAACAGGAACAAAAAAAAAAAACAGTGATGTGAGATACCTTCATAGACATGTAGCAAAAAGATGACACTTGTGTCTCAGCTCTTGGTCCTGGGACTCACCTTGCCGAAGGGTTGAGAGGGTGGCATGCCAGGCATGATGGGAGTGGTGGGTGTGTTCTGTACAGCGGGTGTGCTGGGCGTGATAGCCGGCACTGGAGGAGAGATGACTGGCAGCTGAGAGCCCGGCGACGTGGCATCAGGGAATGGGGAAGTCGGTGAGCCAGAAGTCACATTTTCCTCCTGCTGACCTGCATTTAAAACGATTAAAGAAACTTTAAAAAAAAATTTAATTAACTGTGCACCACAGCAGTATTAATGCTGTTCCAACATCCTAAATGTACGTACCTGGTCCAGGTTTGCGACCTTTCGCTTTAGGGGCAGGAGGAAGCAACTCAACTTCCTCTTGGGGCATCAGAGCAACCTTCTGCAGGAAGATTTTCTCCAACGCTTGTGCCATTAAGACGATGTCGTCTGTTGGCTAAACACCAGAGAGGAAGTAAAAAGATTAGATTTTCTAATACTAAAACAGATTTCACTCAAAATAAGACAGTCACACAACCACTATTGTAACCTGAGCTGATTTAGCTCCTGATTGTACTTTGTAGAGACCCTGATCTAACGTGGTGGACCATGCCATGTGCTTCGAATGGTCAAATGAAAACATCATAGAACAAGTCACTTTTTTAAAAACACTAAACATCTGTGACTGTGATGGAAACACATCAGCACACACAATGTCTTGAGTAAACCACTATACAGCTCACGATGTGATGCATCTACTTTCTACTGCTCACCTTGTTGTAGATGTAACAGTTGGTAAACATTGTATTGAAGTCTTGCATACATTCGCTGGCACTCCAGTAGTACACGTTCTCCAGCCTTTTCTTGATGGTGCCCATGTCCATCGGATTCTTGATTATTTTGTGATAGTCCTAATGAAGAAAAAAAATAAATAAATAAACAAGACTACATTTTCATTATGCTCAAAAATGCAGAGTAAAACATCAAAATATATAATACATCTGGAACCAATGTACACCATCACAACGTACTATAATCATGCACTTCGCTAATTGTCCTCATTACACATACACTACCGTTCAAAAGTTTGGGGTCACTTGCAAATTTCTTTGTTTTTGTTTAGTGATTTATTTTCTAC
>JAOVVA010000021.1:5751357-5769241 GCA_028565275.1 Leiocassis micropogon
ACAATGTAGAAAGAAATAAAAATCAGGAACGATCATGGAGTTAGAAAGTGACCCCAAACTTTTGAATGGTAGTGTACGTCAAAGCTTTTTTCCCCTCATTTGTTACGCACTGCAATTGTATATAATATGAAGATTAAATAAAGCAGTATGTACGGTATTTGCCATATTAAACATCCCTACTAGCTAGACTCACCGGCAATCCGAGCTTGATGGCATCGACTGGCTGGTAGAACGGCCATGCAAACTGATGCTTCCACAGAGTCTTGACCACGACATTCTGCATGTACTGCAACTGATTGGTCTTGCGGCCGGGTTTAGTGGTGTTCGTCACCTCTGGAGGCGGAGGGTTGACGATTTGAGGAGGTTCTGGAGTTGGTGAAGTGACATCCGACATTTCGGTTCGGCGGCAGAGCTGCTGCTTTCGACGGCTTGCCGGCTGCGCGCAAATGTGATGCTACTGTACAGGTTTCGACAGACGCTCGCTCTGGGTTTGTCTCTTGGTTTCGCTCATCCGACAGAGACTACATCCCATTGCAGGACCTGGTCTCGTAACCTCTGAGGGGCTGAAAAAGAGAAATAAAAAAAAAAGCACGGGTTATGTGGTTATACATGTATGATTTTACACTTATGGTCACGGTTTGAAGAATGTAAATAAAACCCTTTCAAGAGTCACTCAACTTGATTTATAATTTTAGTTCTTGTAGTCACTTATGCAATAGCATACAAATAAGTAATAACTACAACCTGGAGACTTTCTTGCTCATTACTTGTATAAATACAGTGGAACCTCTGCATACAAATGCCCTTCCTTACAAATTTCGGTTTTAAGGAGTGAAATTTTGCAAGAAATTTGCATCGGCATATGAACGAACAAACTGAACGCCGACTAAGTTGCATGTACATCTGGAAGCCGTTCAAAACTTGTTTGCGTGAGTGGAAAGCCCAGCGAAATGAGTTTAAAAAAAATAATAATAATTTTAAGTCAGTGAAAGCTGTTTTGAAAGAGTCAACTCATGATGCTGCCTGGTAATATTTTTGGGTGGCAGGAACAGGTTATCAGCATTCACATTACGTTTTATGTGAATAAGAAGTGTGAAAAGGGAAAAGTGTGTACCACAAAACAAATTTTTGTCTTAAGAACTCATTTCCAAAATAAATCTGTATGCCAAGGTTCCGCTGTAAATGATACAAACCTAAAAATGACCACAGCACCAACCAGGCATATATTTTTTTACTTCCCAACACGTGGCAAAATATGTGGGCATTGGTGGCTCAATGGTAAGTTTCTCTGTTTCTCTGATGTTTACATCTACGACTTTGTTGCCACCTGGACTGACTATGTCTGTGCTTTTCTTGCACCCTCATCTAAGAAAACTTCCTAACTCGCTCCTCCTCAATGTAGAGTAGAAATAAAAAAGCACTTGAACCCCTGTAAAGAAAAAATATAAAGTGACCCCAGGGCTGCATGTCAATGTAAGGGCTTAAGATTAAGTCGAGCAAGCTTCCTGCGTGCATTGTTACCCTAGCAACAAGAACAAAGTATTAGAACGCGCGCGCTGATGCAAATTTGTGATTTAAAATATAAACGGAACTCCTGTCAGTTAGAAAACTGACCAACCAGGGCGCAGGTTTGAGCAGCGCTGCGGTATAAATTACGCTGATTGCGGTCAATGGTGCACTTTAACGCTGTGACTAGAGGAAAGTTCTCCTCCCGCGTAAACCCGCTGGCTAGCACACCAGCCTTAATAGCTCCCCAGCTCCACTTCTCTTACAACCCCGTATATTTTATCCATATATAAATACTCTCTCACACACACATATACCACTATAAAGCTTTAAACGAAAAAGGAAAACGATAGCTCATCATAAGACTGACATAAGAACCAGCATTTAAGTCTAAATAAACTGCAACGCTAAATCATAGCATTAGCCAGCTAAGTTAACTCATAACAGTTACATAGTTACACTTAGCTCACAAAACAAGAAGAAATTAAATTTTCCTAACTTAATAGTTTTTTTAATGAGCTTTACTTTATTTAGTTTTATTACACGAAATAAAACGACATGTTTGTGTAGAATGGAAGAGTACATTATTAGCATGATTAGCCATGCACGGGTATACATAGGATGTGTTTTTGACGTTACACTAAAAATTAAGCAATTATTACTAACATTATAATTTTTTTTAAACAAATATTAAATAATATTAGTATAAAAAGTTACAATTAGCAACACACGCGCGAAAAACGTTACAGCTAGTTAGCGCGAGCTTGTTAGCAAACATCCATCAAAACATGGCGGGCGGGTTTTTAGCTGCTTTAGCATTAGCATGCTAGCAAATGTAGTCCATTGCGATGTCGGACAAATCGTTAATAATTAAACTGTTAAATATTTCTTCCAATAAATGCACTTAAACATATGCTTTTATAAAACCGAGCATTTATACATTACAATAAAGTGGAAACCGATATTAAGGTTAAGTGTATTCTCTGTCGCGAGTCTTTGTGTTGAAAACAATGCTAGTCGCTGTAGCGCGCTAACTCCGCTCTCGTGTATAATATCTACACATAATCTGAACTGCGTATTTCTCCATCAGCCGCTGTGCCATCACCTCACCGCATCACACCAGCATGCAGAACATAAAGGAAAAGGTCGCTACGTTACTTTTCTCGCGGCTCCAGGTGAACTACAGCCTGGGACTGATGCGGGGTCGCTCCTCTAGGTAGAACAGAGATGAGGTACAAGAAAACGATATGCGCATGCGCCTTGGCGCGTTTTTTTTTCCCACCTATATTCCAAGGAACCCGTGTTCTTTTGCTTTCATTGGCTATGAGTTTAGACTCCGCCAATCAGTTAGAGAGAGTAAAAAGTTCTAGCCAATCTATAAACGAGGGCGGGACTTATATATACGCAGGTGTGGAAAAACTAGCACAGGTTAGGAGCCTGATTATGTGTAGCGGCTACTCTGAAGTTACCAAACGCTGCTGAGAGGCTAAAACAAGAACTCAATGCATTTGCGACGCAACAATAAAACATCCGTGAGGCAAAACTTCTCTTCGTTGCTTTTATTTATTGTACAGACTGATGGTATCAGGTTTTGTTGTCTTATGTTGGTCAACAAAGAATACATCGTCCTTGCTCACCCCCTCTCCACCTGCAAAATAATATTGCATTTTTCTAATTATTACTTCTTGTTTAATTATTTTTATTATTGTACACATGGACTAAAATATCACTAACCCTGTAAAGTAAGATTTTTGAAGAAACTTCTTTTTCAAATTCTCACTTGCCTATTTACTTCTTCTCAACAAACCTTTGATGCTGAATCTGTTTAATTACAATCTTTTCTTTGTTTCCTTTATAACACATTAATGTAACTGTGCTAAAGTCTTATGCACCCTGTTTAGTGCAAACTTTATTATAGATTTTTGTTTTTTATTCTATTATTTTATTACTGAGTCTGCACAAAAACATTTATGACTTTCAAACATCAGTATTCCACCACAAAAATTAAAGAAAAATAGTTGTACTGTATTCCAGAAAAGCAGCATATTATATAAGCAACCACTGTTCAGACAAAACAAGGAAACTGCAACAGGTGCAAAAGTCAAAGTCCTCAGAAGAACGGCGTGGTTCTGCAGGATGCTCAGTAAAATTTAATAGATACTTTCCTTATAAAACTGCACAAATATACTGTATATCTTAGGCAGATGCTATAGCGCAAGTAATTAATAAAACAAAGTTATAACTTTTCGCCACAAGTTTAAGACATCACCAATCAATGAATCACATATCACAAGCCCAGGTAAAATAGGAGGGTTGCATCTGAAAGGGCATCCGGTGTAAAACCTGTGCCAAGTTGTTGTGCGGATCAGTTGGTCCACTGTGGCGACTCCTCGACGGGAGCAGCCGAAAGACTAACAGCAACAGACTTTTTCTTTTAATTGTTATTTTAATTAAATAATATTGCGTTGTATAATTAAAAAATTATGTTATACTATTATTTTGTTTTATTATTGTTGTTTTGTATTTCTATTGTACAGTAGAAAACAATAACAATAAAAGAAAAGTTACTCTCAAATATTTTATGGTCCATCTTTGAATTTCTGTTAGGAACAATAAAAATATTGATGTAGATGTATTGAAATGAAAACAATGCCACATTAAAATTTTTGTATTATAGACAATTTTTAAAAAATACAAATCCATGCACGGCACAAATCATATATTTTGGAACATTACTTATTCAATATATGTATATTTGTATTTATATATATTATAATATTTTATTATACATTTTACATTTTTTGCAAAACCATAAAGTCAAAACTATGAGTATGTTGCAGGATTGTATGTGGCATAAAGCTGGATTACAGCTCATGCAATTTAATCAGTCAATCCCCAATGTTCTGTTAAACGTGTATATGGAAATATGTTTGCTGTGCTTAGTGACTCGAGAGTTTGGTAAATGAATACTTTTGTCAGTCATTACAGACATACGGATTAATACTATTAATATAAGGATGATAGCTCCTAAAAACAAACAAAAAAATAGAGCTTCTTTTCTTGTCATACTAATGAGCAATATAAGGTGGAAGTAATAGAGACAGAAGGTGTTCGATTCCAGAACGAAGTCTAGCTATGAAACACGACTTGGCTTAGCATATAGTAGATCAGGGCTTCTCAAACTAGGGGTCATTATCCCAGTGATAGTCAGTGAGGTTAAAATTGCCCTGCATTAAAAAAAGTAAACATTTTCCCAATTGACATCGAAATCAGGTGACAGTAATAATGAGGTCATTTCAGATTGATTTAGATCCAGATCCATGGTAGAATAGTCTCCAGGCCCAAGTGGAGGTTTATGGAGTGAAGGGAGGACATGCAGGAGATTGGAGTGACAAAGGTAGATGTGGTAGACAGAGTTAGATGGAGACAAATGGTCTCCCCTAATAGAAGCACCCGAAAGAAAAAGATGTAGATGTAACTACTACATCTACATTTAGTTTTTACAACACAAACAAATCGTGGACCCTGATGGGGCCTGTGAAAGTTTAGATGTCAGAACCTTGTTGTGCACCCACCTGTTCCTGCAGCTCGGCGAGGCGCGTGGCCCTCTCCTCCTCTGAGTCGGAGCTGTCCGAGCTAGAGGAGTCACCGCTGCTCTCACTACTTGCCGTGCTCTTACTGACCACGCCCGCTCCAGCAGCAGCGCCCGCCACGTTCACCTCCGCCGGCTCGTCTGGCATCTTAGCGAAACGCATCTCAAACATGTCTTGTTCAGACACGCACACATGGTTGGGTTGACTACTTGTTTGTTTTTTTTCCCCTAACCACTTCGCTTTAGTAATTAGACTATCATGACTCTACAGGAACAAAAAGAAAAAAAAACAGTGATGTGAGATACCTTCATAGACATGAAGCAAAAAGATGACACTTGTGTCTCAGCTCTTGGTCCTGGGACTCACCTTGCCGAAAGGTTGAGAGGGTGGCATGCCAGGCATGATGGGAGTGGTGGGTGTGTTCTGTACAGCGGGTGTGCTGGGCGTGATAGCCGGCACTGGAGGAGAGATGACCGGCAGTTGAGAGCCCGGCGACGTGGCATCAGGGAATGGGGAAGTCGGTGAGCCAGAAGTCACGTTTTCCTCCTGCTGACCTGCATTTAAAATGATTAAAGAAACTTTTTTTTTTTTTATTTAATTAACTGTGCACCAAAGCAGTTACCACAGAGTTTATGGAGTGAAGGGAGGACATGCATGAGATTGGAGTGACAAAGGTAGATGTGGTAGACAGAGTTGGTCTCCCCTAATAGGAGCACCCAAAAGAAAAAGGTGTAGATCCATGTTATGAAAGTGGAAGCTAATCTGTTTAAGCCAAGTGTTTGGATGAGGTGGTGAGAGACTAAAGCGCTGTTGTAGTGCTGTTTTGGTTAAGATGACCTGTTCAACAGGTAGTCAAAAGGCATTATGGGTAATGCAGGACTAGGTGATAATCAACATGTTTGTGAAGTTTAAACCATAAACGTTAACATGCATGTGCATGATCTTGCGATTTAATTTAGTTCCTAAATTAGTTGTGATGTGCGAATGACAATCAGGCATCGGGCTGCCCCCTCGACCTCTTAAATAACTACCACAGAAACAGTGGATAGATTATATATATATCATATATATTATTATATTTTATATAATATATAAATATATATATTATATTTTTTCACAAATTGTACCCAAGACTAAAGGGTCCTCAAAAATTTGTCACACCAAATACTGACTTTGTTTCATTAATTACTTGCTCTACTGCATTTATTTGCATCTGCCTCAGATATATATCTATATCGAACACTGCAAATATTCACTCTTTGCATAAATTTAAAGTAATTGTCAAATATACTTGTAAAGCATTGATGAACGGGCCCAAGAATCTGCGCTATCACCACCCAGGCGCACCAGAAAGACAGTGGGCACATGCAATTAAAGGAGCAATAGCAATACTATTATGACATTATATATAATTGTATAATAAATAGATAACTAAAGAAGTTATTATCCACTTTTCGCCAAAAGTTTAAGACATCGCCAATCAAGGAATCGCTTGAGATATCAAAAATCCTTAATGTCTTGAGATCATATTGGCCCAGTTAGCCGGCGATCGTACTCCCCTAGGAGAAGTATATCAAATTCCATCCGGTGCATTTTGCAAACAACACAAAATAACCTACTTCCTGTTTAGTAGAGCCCATGACTTGCATAGCTAAAGTTATTCATCTCAATGTGTACCGGGTTTTATATGTGTACAATAGGTTGTACATGCAAGTGTGGATAAGCTATGCAGCAAAATCTCATATGAAGGCCCCGTACCACGCCCAGGGCCCAGCCGCTCAGGCTTCCTAATGGCAGCAGCTTCCAACCTGTGTGCTGATTTTTCACGACTGTTTTAACATGTTAAGTCCTACAAACAGGCCAGCATGATAAAAAAAATCCTTAAAAAGAATAAGAGGGCCCTTCACATACTAAAATATTATAGTGCTTGGGCCCTAAAAAAAAAGCCTTTGACGCTTATGAAATGCTTGTAATTATACTTCAGTATACCATAGTAACATCTGACAATCAGCTTCCTGATGATTTCCAACACTGATAATCTAAAATACCTTTAGTTGTTGCTTTATGCTTACAATAATACTCGTGCAGATAAACATTTTGTAACTATTAATATCTAAAACCTCACTCTTTAGAGTGTGGGTTTAGACTGGCACGCTTTCAGCGTCTCCATCTTTGCGCATGCGCAGTGCTGACCTCGACGCCACATTTTCCCCGCCTGGACTCTCCCTCCATCAAACCCCTGCACGGCGTTACCGAGTCAATGTAAACAGAAAAACGTGGTGTTTTCACGCACACTGCTTGCATTTCTTTCGGGATAAACACCTCCGGTCCACTTTGGAGCTTTAATTCCACGTCGGTCGCCTGCAGGCTCCGAGGGTGAGGCATGTTTTCTACAGGATCTCGTATTGTTTGAATGAATGTGAAGAGAAGAAAACGAGTTTATTCTAATGCTTCCCGACATTTCAAGTGATCGGGAATTCAAATAAATAATCGTTAGATATTTATCTATGAATTCTCATCTTTTAAATTACACATAATCAGATCTTTTCAGTCGTATTAAAGCGTTTACGTTTTGTTTAATCGCTCGCTAGCTAGCTAACCTTAACGTGTTCTTTCGTTTTTTTTTTAAGGCTGTGTCTCAACCGACTACGGATGGACACTTAGGGCGCTCAAATAAATTGCGCGGAAAGCAGCCGTTTCCTTAGTTGATCTAGGGAACCTAAATAGGGATCACGCAGCCATTTGGAATTCAGCCCCTTTTAGGCCTTATTTTGCTTGCTAGCTCGCTAAACAACAGCTACTTCTGTTTATTAGAACATTATTTTAACATTTATGAAGTCGTTTAGTCCGAAAATGTTTTATTTTACATTAAACATTTAAAAGAGATAGATATATATAGTTTAGGACAGTTTATTCCTGGCTAACTTTGCATTCGCTATACCGCGTTAAGAGCGTTTAGCGTTAGCATAGTTAGCACGGTGTTAGTGTAACGTTAGCAAGCTAGCTACATCACTTTCTTTGCATTTGATACTATAGACTCAAAACCGACTAGCTTTGTATATTAGTGTATTTTAACATGCTAGCTATAGATACACTAATACATTTAGCTACAGAATTATTAACACTAGTTAAAGTAAATATTAGTGCGTTAAATAAGTATGTATTCATTTCAGTGAGGTGTTTCGGTAATTGAAAAAGCCTGTAAAAGAGAAGTTTTCTATCTAACAATCTGACTATAAAGGATTGAAATCACCAGTCATGATATATTGTCACGGTACCTCTGTGCCAATTTGATTAAAATTACGATTCGATAAGTATTCCGATTTTATAAATATCACAATTCAATATTATTCCCCCAAATTTGTTACAAGTCTAAACCTTAGTTTAATAAGTAATTAAATGTAGCCCATTAGTTATAACATTAGTTTTCTTACTTAAAAAACCATGCACAGCATTTAAACAATACAAACTAACTTTAAATACAAGATTTTCACATTGAATGCAGCAGCACGTATCTCTGTCATCTAGCGTAATTATTATTGCTATACAAACGTAGCAATTAATTCACTTCTTCCACACAGGATGAAAGTGTGTGAATAGTTCAGAGTGCAACACCTGTAGGATTATGAAGAAACTGTGACGTCTTACCGCCTCAGACCCCTCAAAAGTCTCAAAATTTGGTAATGACAATTTTCGACTGATCAGCGCTCGCGGTGCTTTGAGACTGGTGTAAGCATGTTTAATGAGTGGGTTGAGACTAATTCGCTCACAGAGTTTGAAGCAAAAGGCAGATCAGAGGCTTTTAATACGCTCAATTTTTGGTAATGGCATGAAAATGCGTTTCTGTTGCTGCACTCGCTACAGAATCGTTTATATCTAAATCAGTCGATCACCCCTAATGGCCAATCAAACTGGAAAAGTTTGCCAATTCTGGTCACTGGCTGATCGACCAATTTATCTCTGTTATAAATGAAAAAAAAAAAAAGTTATATAAAACATTTAAATTTCTCTCATTTTGTTTTAAAATTCAAATTTTACAAAAGAGAAAAGCCCAAAATTATATTATTTATTATTAAATTGTTATAATACTTTAATTAATATTAAGTTTAACCCTCATTCCTTAATATAAACTTTATTTAATGTTTATCTGTGTTTATATATATTTTTCCCCGTGTTTGATTATTATTTTTTTCAGTCCGGCTGAGGTGGAAGCTGCATCTCTAAGACCAGTCCCTGCTCCTTGCTCATGATGGCAAGTGAAGAGAAGAAACCAGAGACTGAAGCGACTAAAACACCGACGGCCTCCGCTGGTTCAGCCAGTCAGAGTAAAGTGAGTAACTGTGTGTTAAATCTCTCTGTCTCTTTGTTTTAACAAAACATTACAATGCTTCTTGTAGTCGTTGCCTTTCCTGGAAATCAGTCATATAACCATTATAACCATATATAACATACATATATAAACTAGGATTACTCTCGTAAGCATCCGTTACTGAATATATTAATGTCCTGTACACGACACAGCCATTGTCAGTGTAAACCAATTAGTGTTCACTCTAAAGTTGATTTGGGGTGCACCTGAGGGCTGTACATTGTACACATAATTGTTCACATAATCCTTATGACTGATTTTGCACATCACGTTTCAAGATTTTTCTTCAGTGGTTTTAAAACCATAGTTGACCCACACCCAGGAGTGTTTATTTTTTCCCCCCAGAAGAATTGTATAACAGGTCACCTTGAGATACATTGTCCAGCATTTTGTACTACGGTCTTGTGAGCATGTGCAGTGAACCTCATTGTAAACGCGCAGGTTCTTCCGGCTTTTTTTATGTTTTCGTTACTCAGCAGTTGCCCAGGTGTGCAGAACGAGTAAAATCTACTGTCATTTTGTCATAATCGATCGCTTGAAATGCACAGGAAATCATCCCATTATTGACTATAATCGATGTCCCTGCCATCCACACCCAAAACTCTGTTATGTTTACACCTGGTGGGTGTCTGTTGGATGTCAGGATCCTTTCTGAATAGAGACGATAAAGGTCTCAGAACTTAATATAGTTATATAATTAGGAACGAGAATCAGTGGGGACCTCCTGATATGACATCACGATACCCAGGTGCCAGTTCAATTTGTATTGAGTATATTTTATAAATATCTCAGTTTTTTATATATAACTATATTTTTTATTTATATGTATATATGTATGTATATATGTTTTAGATTTTGTTACAATTCTAAACAAACTTTGTTTAAATACCAAATCAACTTTGGAGTTAGTTTGGCAATATATGATTTGCCACAAAAAAAAAAAAAATCTCTATGTAAATAAATAATTTTTTTCCCACAGATCTAAATGTAATAGATATAAGTAAGAAGCTCTGTATTCCTGTGTAAAATATTACTAAAAGGACATTACCATATTAGAAGGAGCATATTCATCATAATTTGTGATTTGCTGTTCTTTGTATATACAGATTTCAATTAGAATTTTATTTGTTTAGCGCTTTTAACAACGGTCATTGTTGCGAAGCAGCTTCACAGAATCAAAAGAAAATTATGGAAATGTGTATGAATAGTGAGAAAATGTGCATGGATCAATGTGCATGGATCAAAATGATCGGATTGAGTTTCAGAAAAACTCCCTAAAAAACCTTGAGAGGAACCAAACTCAACACATCCTCATTTGGGTGATAATGGATAGCAATGATTGATCTGCAGACATCATGTGTGTTAGGCAGCTGGAATTAAATATAGCATTTGATGTCTTTAAGTTAATATGGAGTCTAGTTTGTTATTTTAGGCTCAGGTAGACTATAAAAAAATTCCAGTCCTGGACTGTTGAGCGACTGTTGAGATTTTCAACCAGAAGCGGGGCATCAGGACGAGTCAGACAGGTCCAGAGGGCAGAGGAGGCCTGAATCACGGGCAGCTCAAGAGGGCCATATGTAGCTTCACAGAGAGAGAAGTAGAGCGAGAAGAGAGGAAGACATAACAGGTTGGGTATAGTCATGGTCACATAGTGTATAAAGTCAATGTATATTTAGTGCAGAGTGCAAGCAGGGACTCCGGCAGGACTAACCATGACATGACTAAAGGGAGCCAAAAGGAAACTGGGACGTAAAGCAACCAGTCACTTCACCGTCAACAAATCTGAGCGATCAATGAGTGTGGGGAAGACGGACAGATCTACAGAACTGCTGTCATAGAAGTGAAACACGTTCTGACCGATCCCGATCGAGAATTTAACAGCGCTGTTATATAGTACAACAATATGGTATACAGCTGTTATTTTCTCTTCTGAAAAAGAGATGTGATTATTTTAAGGAGACTTTCAACCTTCAGACTTTCTGAACAAGGCTAGGATTTAGATCTTGGATTCAGTGATCGTTTTACAGCATGTCAGTAATGCTAGTGTCCGTATTGCTTTCACTGTTTAACTGTATCCTCACCACCCTGTTTTCCGTTTTAATCCGTTACAGTCTGCACCTGCGAAGCCGAACTACACTCTGAAGTTCACTCTTGCAGGACACACAAAGGCCGTCTCCTCGGTCAAGTTCAGTCCAAGTGGGGAATGGCTCGCCAGCTCGTGTGAGTAAACTCATCTGTGTTTCATCGAGTCATGATTTTCTTCACAAGCTAACAATGGCTTCATTCTGTGTTCAACACAGTTTGCATTGGAACGTTTTTACACGATTTAGCAGAATAGAAATAAAACTCAGTTTAATGAGAAATCAGTCTCATGTTCACTTTTTATTTTTGGAGAAAGAAAAAAATTTCAGTTGGGACAGTCCATGTGAGTATTTTATGTGGGTGAAGAGTATTTATATGTGAGATGAAGGTTAAAATAACTAATGGAAGCAATTCTCAGTGTAGACTGTTTTGAGTTATACAGTACTCTGCACATAAAGGCTGCAGAGCGAGGATGCTTTAAAACAATTGTATTGTTCATTCTAGATTAAAATTCAATTATGTGTCACATGTTTCTTAAAGGACAGTGAAATGGTTTTTCCGCGTATCCGAGTTAGGAACCTGGGCTCAGAGCGCATGATCAGCCAGGATACAGCGCCCCTGGAGCAGATCGTGCTAAAGGCCTTGGTTAAGAGCTCAGCTATAGAAGCCTAGTGGTGCTGGGGCTCGACCTCCCAACCTTCCGATCAGTTACCCACAGCCTTAACCGATTGAGCCACCACTACGTCCACAACCTTTATATACAAGATCATTACAACAGTAATTCATGAAACAAAGTCAGTATTTGGTGTGACGACGCTTTAGGGACCATCTAGTCTCGGGTACGATTATTCCAGTTTTATAAAGAAATTAGCTACGGATTTTTACTTGGCATCCTGCAGAACCAGACACAGTTCGTCTGAGGACTTTGACTGTTGCACCTACTTGTTTATTTATGCTGATGGTAATGAATCAGATTTTTTTGACTTAATAAAATTCATGAAAAGAAAAATCTATCACTGAGTTTGTACTAAAAACATAGACTTTTGCAGATTAATGAGCTATAATGGAGACAAGACTGTAATTAAACACATACTGCATCACAGATTTGTTAAGTAGAAGTAAAAATAGGCGAAAAAGTGAGTATTTGAAAAAGAAGTTTCTTTAAAGGCAGGGTTAGTGATATTACTGTACACAGAGACGAAAATAGTAATAATTAGACAAGAAGTTTTTTACTGATTTTACTGTTTCTCTCTTTTTTTTTTGTTCTTGAGATGCGTAATGATTTCCTTTCAATGTTTGTTTTTCTGGTCTGTTTACCCTGTGATGCACTTGGGTCAACCTGACGGTTGTTTTTGTGCTATATAAATAAAGTTAAAGTAATAATTTCAGAGAAGTGCAATATTCTTTCCTTTAACATGTCACACTTTATAAAATCTGGCTTTGCACCGTTCTTGTTTTTCAGCGGCTGATAAGCTTATTAAAATATGGGGTGCGTACGATGGGAAGTTTGAGAAGACAATATCTGGACATAAACTTGTAAGTGCAAACTCAGTTCTGTTCTTCGTACGATTTTATTTTTTTAGCCTCTGGAGTAGTGCTGAGATTTTAATCAGCATGTGATGTGTTTCTCTCTCTCACGCTCACTCTCTCACACACACACACACACACACACACACACAAACACACACACTCATTCCTAGGCCACGTTGCATTTACGTTTCTTGGATTACTGAAGCGGCTCCATTACATCGTCAGTAAAGCCGATGATCTTAGATTTGTCTGTACCTGTTATTTAACATGGAAGAAATTTGATCGTACTTTGTTAGGCCAAACTACTTAGAAGTTAGTTGGTAGACTTTATCTGAGTTTGGAGACTTAATTCTGTGGATTGACATTAAAATGTTTGGGTGTTAGATGGCATATTGCCACCCACAGTGTAGAAGGACTTTGTGTAAGTTTATTTTAAGTCATTGTTTTATTTATAGGGCGATCCCAATAAATTGTTATGATTGTGACATTTGGGCTTTTATTGGTAAAAAACAAAACAAAACCTCAGAGCATGAACAAGCTTAGCATCTGTGTACTAGTTGCCATAAATACACATATATTTTATATTTTAATGTAGAGTCTTTAGCTAAAAACAGACACATTTTCAAATTTCATATAAATGTTTACATTGTGAAAATATACAGCATCTGATCAGCAACATTATTTTGCAAACTTTAAAAAACAACAACAACAGGAGTCCTACAAACTGTGAATTTTAAAGACAACAGCAGAAAGCATTAGACTTGTGTAAAGAAACAGACACGAATGAACACAAAAAGTGTAGATGGATGGATAGACTTTGGTCTATATTAAACCAGCAGCAGCAGGTTAATTAAACAGTAGTGATGGAGGAGTCAGAATGTAATTTATAAAAGTTCATACAGTATTGCAGATGAAGCTATATAGAAACAAAACGTTTGTCATTTTTGAAGCAAATGATTTCAGATAAACTGCCGTTATTAATTTCATGTTTTCATGTTATGAGTGTGTTGTGTTTGAATCAGTCGTCTACAAACTACACTGCCTGGCCAAAAAAAAGCTGCACTCTCTAAGATTTCATTCAGACACCTTTATCTCTGATTACAGCACACAATGTGGAGTCCAGTTCAT
Organism: Leiocassis micropogon; assembly: GCA_028565275.1. Classification (NCBI taxonomy): domain Eukaryota; kingdom Metazoa; phylum Chordata; class Actinopteri; order Siluriformes; family Bagridae; genus Leiocassis; species Leiocassis micropogon. Next base: position 5,765,566 of record JAOVVA010000021.1, read on the forward strand.
GTGTGAAAATGATTCCTCATGCTTCCAGAATTGAGAAAAACCACTGTGTGTCTATAAGAAAACCTCCATAGATGTGATAACCTGGTCATTCAGTACATTCGGGTCGTCATCCGACTTCATTTTATTGCCACATAACATTACTGAGTCTAGACCTGAGCGACTGAAGCAACCCCAGATCATCACACTGTCTCCAGAGACTTGAACAGTGGACACTGTGCATGATGGGTGCATCGCTTCATGTGCTTCTCTTTTTACACTGATGCACTCATAACTCTGGAATAGGGATCAATCTGGACTCATCAGACCACATGACCTTTTTCTATTACTCCAAAGTCTAATCTTTATGCTCACTAGCAAATTTAAGCCTTTTTGAGCCTGATGAGTCTCACTAACCAGTGGTTTACTTATAGACATACAGCTGTTTAGTCTCAATCCGGTGAGTTCTCGTGTGTGTGTGTGTTTTTGTGTATGGAAATGCTCTTATTTTCACTGTTAAACACAGCATACATTTTTTTTCCCTTTCTGTAATGTTTTTTTTTTTTTTTCCAGGAGGTGCATATAAAGAACACCCTTGAATAATGAATTTTAACATGAAACGTTTAAGATATTAATTATGAAAGAAAACTAACTATGAAATTATTAACTCAGCAGTTATTACTGATATATATATATATATTTTTTAGGTCTTTTCAGTTTCTTATCCTCTCTTTTATTTGTAGTTTTCTTCATCTTTGAACCATCGGACTTTGCTGTTTAATTTACATGTAAAAGTTTAGTCAGTGTAAAGCAGATGCAGTATTTTGCAGTCTATCAGTCTGGTTCGGTAGGAACCCCATGATTTGTGCCTTATGAACTTTTGCCTTTGCATGGACTTGCGTTATAATTTATTTTAATAATTTTGAAAGCAGAGATTTACTCACCCAATGTATTTGTTTGTACAATTTTATTTTAAAGCAGAAGGATATAATTTTGTAAAAATAAATTAACATATGCGCATTAAATTATATTAGTGTATCGCATGCTCAAAATACCAATCAAATTACAGTAATGTGCACATTAGTTAGTTGTTAAAGCACGAGTAAACATTATAACTTCCTAACTAGACAGATTAAATAAACCCCAAAACAAACAATAATAATAATTTCAAAAATATTGTTTATTTTTTCCCCACATTTACAGTGAGGAATTTAAATATTTAAATTTCTCAATCAGTATTAGATAACATATTTAAATTGATGAGAGACACGTCATATGGAACGTTAAGACAAGTGTCTGAATATTCCTACTTGATAGATTTAGATAAAAAAAGTGAAATCTTATCTTGGCTATGCTAATTACTGTACACAGATGAGTCACTTAAGAGAAGAATTACATAAGAGATAAAACATTTGTTGGAGGGATTTAAAGAGGCTCACTCTTGTCGATGATTGTCATCCTACAGGGAATCTCAGACGTGGCCTGGTCCTCTGATTCCAACCTGCTGGTCTCGGCGTCTGATGACAAAACCCTGAAGATCTGGGACGTGAGCTCTGTAAGTCCTGCAGCTCTGATCCCAATTTGAGCTCATGCTATTAACAATAAAACAAAATGGGATTGAGTGATGGAGTCTTGAGTATTGAGTCAGTACAGAAAACAAATAAGTTAAATAAAGTGATTAGTATTTTTTTTTTCTTTTTTTTTTCGGTTTGTTAGGGAAAATGTCTGAAAACCTTGAAGGGCCACAGCAACTATGTGTTCTGCTGCAATTTCAACCCTCAGTCTAATCTCATCGTGTCTGGATCAGTAAGTCCTTTTCCTCTTCATCTTTTCCCTTCATCACTGTTTTAGTAAACCTAACACCGCATGTTGTTTTTACCTGTAAGTTTGACGAGAGTGTTCGGATATGGGACGTCAAGACGGGGAAGTGTCTGAAAACACTGCCGGCACACTCGGACCCGGTCTCTGCAGTGAGTATCTACTTTGTGCTGCCTTACAATAGGCTCTATAATACTATAAGGCATGCAAATATACGAAAATAATCAACACTTATACTATCAATCTGTCCTTTTACTTTTTTTTTTTTTTGTTCTGTAAGGGGGCGCAGTGTTTAATTTCATCAGATTCATTCTGCTCCTTTGGTTTCAGGTACATTTTAACAGAGACGGCTCTCTGATCGTATCCAGCAGCTACGATGGCCTGTGGTGAGTAAACTTCATAAGAACTTGATGATAAGAACGTTCAAATCTGGTACGTGTAATTAAACCTCGGGTTCGTGTTGTTACAGCCGTATTTGGGACACAGCATCAGGCCAGTGCCTTAAAACGCTTATTGGTGAGTTCTTAAACTCTAAACATGCATTAATACATCTTTAAAAGTCATCTAGAAATTTGCTTTGTATAATCATCATCATGATGCTTGTCTTCCTCAGATGACGACAACCCCCCTGTGTCCTTTGTGAAGTTTTCCCCCAACGGCAAGTACATCCTGGCCGCCACGCTGGATAAGTGAGTATCGGCCCTCCTGCTGATTTCTGATTCAGAAATCACAACGGCATTTTGATTATAGCAGGTTACGTTTATTATATTTTTTGAAATGCCTCACTTTAAAACCTTTTATGTTGTTTATAGCACCCTGAAGCTTTGGGATTATAGCAAAGGAAAGGTGAGGATCATGTGTATTTTTTCCCTCCTTACTTTAGAAGACACGGCAATACTATTTAAATGAGCCTCTGAAGATTAATCTCCTCCACTTATTAATGTTTGTGTTTTTACAGTGCTTGAAAACATACACCGGTCACAAAAACGAGAAATATTGCATATTTGCGAATTTCTCCGTCACAGGAGGCAAGGTGAGGCATTCTCCGCTTTGATTTTTGAAATTTTAATTAGTAACCTTAAGCATAAATGTTTTATTGGTTTCTGATCGTTATTATTATTTTTTTTTAATTCATGGGAATTTCCGTAGTGGATCGTCTCTGGCTCAGAAGACAACATGGTTTACATCTGGAACTTGCAGACTAAGGAGATCGTACAGAAGCTGCAGGGTCACACAGGTAAAAAATCAGCATGGCTGAACTGAAGAGGTTTACTTTTATTAGGTTTTGTTTATATATCATTGGGCTTTTTTGAGGTTATAACTTTCAGAATGAAACTCTAGCAGCCAAAAGTCTCTTTGGATTCTCTCCTTAATAATAACTGACGGTATATTTTGTATTCTTTTGTGCGGCAGTTCATGTTCTCACCAACATGACTCCAAAATTTATTTTTAATTTCTATACGTTTACATTTCAGTTGGTAAAACCTTGCTGTTCCTCTTTAATCCTACACTCTAATCTATTCACACATCGGCAGGCAGCTTAACATCCTGTCATGAAGAAGCAAATTATTTATAAAAATTTATTATTAGCATTCTAATAATAAAATCTGAAAAAGGTAATACTGAATCAGGATATTTATAAAATCGTTACACAGAATCACAGTATAAATCAAATCGTTACCTAGGTAACATGATAATTGTATCAGTTGGTCCCTGGTAATTAAGAATTTAACTGCACACACAAGTGCGAAAAAAAAAAAAAAAAAAAACGTACAGCGCCATCTGTTGAATTTTGGAATGAACTAAAATTTTCACGGGTTACTGTGAAGTGTGTGGAATGAAGGTGTGGGATCGCGCCTATTAAGTAGATTTCAATTGCACA